>JAUCNO010001638.1:0-13137 GCA_032353835.1 Enteromius viviparus | reverse complement strand
TTGAGTTATTTTAAGGGGACATCAACTTTACACCATTATACAAGCTGTACACTGATTACTTTACATTCTATCAGAGTGTCATATCTTTAGGGTTGTCCCTTGAAAAGATATGATAAAATATTCACAAAAATGTGAGGGGTGTACTCACTTTTGTGAGATACTGTATATATGTGTGTGTGTGTGTCAGTGCTGTCATATAATTAATCACATCCAAAATAATATATATATGTGCACTGTGTATATTTATGCTGTGTATATATAATGACACAGGCATACAATATATATTTTGAAAATATTTACATAATAATAATTTTTATAATATATAAAAATTTCTTAGATCGACACTTTTTTCTTAGATATATACATGAATGTGTGTATTTACATAAACATAATAATAAACAGTAAACTTGCATGTTATGTGAACAATTTTTAGGTTATAGAATATGCAGGGTTTTATAAATATTTTAAATATTGACTGAAATGTCATATTTTGAGAATGACTCTCTAACACTAGACTGTGCATGTTACATTGAAGTCTTTCTCTCTATGCTGTTAACAGTTTCATGGAAGTGTCATCATTGCATTCCTTTATTTATCAGCATGATCATACACTATATTCTGTGTATTTCTAACCAAAAACGTTCTCACTAACACTTGTGTTCTGCCTTGTTTATTTCCTATGTGGTTTGGCTGACTAAGGTATCTGACACTGATCTTTCCTGTTCTCTCCCCAGCCTTCAGCCCCCTAGCTGTGAGCACGTGAGGACATCATCAGGCCTCCAGTCCATATCACACCTCCACCAGCCCTCCTCCCTCGGTCTGCTACAGCTTGTATCAGAGCACGGCATCTCGGCTGCAATTCATCCCAACTCCCCTTTCCTTTACAGAGCCACCGCATCCTCAGAGGAAACACAGTGGGGCTCTGGCAGTAGTGAACAAGACAAAAGAGAAAAGGAATGGCAGGGAAACATTTTTAGTGTCAACCTTGTGGAAAAACTCAGAAGCCTGGGCCTGTACAAAGTGGTTGCCAGAGGCTTTGTGGATTTTGGACGAAAAGAAAAACCAGCCCCACATGAAACACAAAAAGACGTTCACCATTAAAGGTGCCATTTTGTGCATCACATTCACTGTGGCATGCAGCTAAACTTTTCCCATATGTAATGGGACATTCCGAAAGCCATATCGAGTTTTTATTTCTGTAGTGACTTCTTGTTGGCACTGGGAATTTTAAGTGTGGACTACACCTCAAAAGATTTCATCATGAAGTCAAACACATCTGTGTTTATCTCATTGTTGTCGTAGGGTGTTTTAAACGCCCTTCAGAAGGGCACAGCTGTACATTTGTTGACTTTTTAACATGTCCTCTTACGTTGAGACTTTGTCACTAACCGATCACTTTTATTGTTATGAAATGGTAGCAGCACTACAGAAAAATGCACTACGTGGCCTCGATTTTTGCTTGCTGCCAACCAAGCATCTGTGTCAGTAGTGCGTTTTGCTTCCTGACAAAAAAACCTTGGCACTTTTCAGGGCATTCAAATGCAGGGTACATTATATGAGGTTATGTACTGTACCTGCAGTCTAGACACTGTAAAAACGAGAAGCTGTATTTATGATGACTGTTGGCGGTCAGTTTAGGAAACATTATACGGTCTTGTTGAGTGAATAGAAGTGATCTTGTGCTTTATTTTCACTGTGCTTTAATGCAAGAACACCTCATGAGATACATCATGCACACATGTATGTAATGAAACTTTAACTTCACAGACACGTTTTCACCATGATGTTTTTAATGTATATGATTGTGTTTCGCAATCAGGGATGCAGTAATAAAGTGCTCTAGAGCTGTAAATAGTATATACACAATTGAGTACTTCTAATACAGAGTCCTCTAGGGATGAATTTGTATCGCAGGATTATTCATTGAACACTGCTTTGTTTCTTGTCCTCACCATCAACATCTTTCATTGTGCCCAGTTATGTCTGTCAACGTAATGAGCAAAACATATGGTAATTTATCTGTATGTGGAGAAAGCCTTGTAGGCCTATGTGTTTGAAATTTTCAAAAGGGTATGATGAGGTGTAGTATTTGCTGATATAAAGTCTCAGACGAAATGGTTATTTAAAAAGTAATATATTTAAATAAAAAGTCTACCTGAAATACCACTGTCTGTTAAACACAATGTCTGGTCGCCATTATTATTGATTATGTAAAGCGTTAGGAAAAGATCAAGATATTGAATAATTTTATAAAGAATTGTTCATTTACAAAAGGCCTAGATGTTAAAAGCGGAGTAATCTGTATATTTTAAAAAAAAAATTTTTTTTATACAATATTTAGACACGTAGCCTCACAGTAATTTAAAAGCCCACAATTTGACCAAGGCACTGATATTGTGTTAAAAAGCAATAAAGATTTCAGTGTATTTTTGACCTGTTTTTTTTATTTGTATTTATGTGTGACTTCTATTTACGTGGAGTAGGTGCACTTTAACAGCCATTAGGAAACTTGCCAGTAACGTTAAGCCGTTTTTTTTTCTTATTGTGGAAGACTTCCGGTTTATTAGCCGCTGTAAATAACGAGCTGAAGAAGTATAATAAACGGTAAAACTCTTTGCACTACAAACAACTGTGTTCATAATTAAGATAACAGACCTACATAAAAAATTACAAGCAGCAAAACGAGCAGTTCGTACAGTTAATAAATATCTAAGTGAAACCATAGCCTCGCACATAAAGTTTACAAATGGCGCCCATTTGAAAAATAAGGTGGATAAATAGATATGGCCAAAGCAACAATTAATAAAAATGTCTACCTGTTTTATTAACGCTGAAAATCGTGTTGCAATTGTACACTACCACCTAGTGGTGTGTGGATATATCACACAAAGTTGCGTTTATTTGCAGTCAGCCATTATTTACTTTTTTTTTTTTGCAAGAACAAAAAATGTGTGCAATAACGGGATGGAGACGGAGAAACTTAGTATTCTGTAGGCAACTCCAAAATAGGCTACTGATTAATCTTTATCAAACTTCAATTAAATCGCACCCAGACAAAAAAAACACATATAGTTGCAAATATATTTAATGACAAAAATCATAGTACAGAGTTTATGCGGTTAACGTAATTGTCAGTTTGTACTCCGACGCCCAAAATCTACCCAACCTTGATAATCTGTAACGCAGTCCTCCCGCTGGATGATTTCTGCCAAAAAACACGAAGAACAGCGAGTAAGAGTGAGGCTTCGTCTCTTCTTATGTTTTACCTCCGGAGACACGCACCTGACAGTGCCTGTAAGAGCTGGCGGGACATGAGCTCTCGCTGATCCTCCGGTAAATGCACGGAACGACTCGCACGGGACAGCGGTCTCTCCGGTGTCTCAGGTGGTCTCTTCAGAGGCCCTTCCGTCGCCTTTGTGTTCGCAGGAGCGTGTTTGGACAGAGGAGAGGCCACACATGCCACAGCCAGCATCGCTATAGCGGTCAAAACAACACACTTGGCCATCGTTTCTGTGAAAAACAAGAGTTAAACAGGCTGATTGTCTGTGTCAAATTAATATACAAAAATAAATAAAAACCCAGCATTCCTGCTGGACAGCCAACTTAAAATGTTGACATGCCACAGAAATGTGCAGGTAAAATAACAACTTGGTGGCTTGTTCATGGTCTGCAGCCTTAAGACCAGTTTAGACTAATATAAAAAAAAATTCAAGATGATTTCTTAAGCATGGAAATATTAGGAAAAATCTGATTTACCTCAATAGTGCAGAGCCAGAAAGGTTTTCAATATTGTAATCCAAAATTACAGGTCAGTCCCTTTATATTAAAATTTTCAGGTAAAAAAAAAAGTGTGAATCAATGGAGTTGGATAAGTGTTCTGGAGGAGGAGCATCTTTTAAACAGTATGTCAGACATGACAGTAAACTAAACATGGAAAATTAAATGGTTATTTATGAGAACTAAACATAGTTAGGATTACAAAATCAGACAATCAGTTTCAAAAGTGGTAAAACCGCTTTAAAATGAATTTGACCTGTAAAAAAAGAATTAGCAGTGGGTTTTTTATTCATGTCAGTGTCCGAGCTCTCATCTAATCAATTGTACTCTTGTAATATTATATGATGTGAAATCAATAAGTGACCTTTTTTAAAACTGTCATATTGATTCAAACGAGAAAGGCCATGACGTAGAACTTTTGATTTTATTGCTGAGGAGTAGTCTGTTACTTCCTCTCAGGACCATTAGATTTATGTACCTAAAGATTTTACTCAAGAACTCGATGCTATGCTGTCGTGTGAGTCTGAGGTGAACAAACAATTGCCAGTCCACAGTTTAATGCATGGTCTATAAGGTATATGACATCAGATGCTTTCCATATCTTCAACATTGATTAATGATGATATAATAGCAATCACATTTCACCCAATCTATTAATTTGCGGGAAAACACATAAAATATTCCATGACTGATGCAAGCCATTTTTGCTTGAGCATGGTTTTAGTTTCCAAATCAAATTTAATTTTGGTATTTTTGGGGATCATTAAAGGGAGTTCACCCAAAAATGAAAATTATCCTTTTTTTCTCTCACCTTGGAAGCATCAGGTTTATGTGACTTTCTTCTTTCAGATGAATCCAATCAGAGTTATTATTAAAAAGAAGTCACATACACCTAGGATGCTTTAGAGGTGAGTAAAAGACAGGTTCATTTTCATTTTTGGGTGAACTATCCCTTTAAGTAAAACATGTCTGGATTAAATGCCAGTTCTGACATTAAAATTACAAGCCCAATTACAAGAATGAAGAACAACCAGAAAGTCCTTCCTCATTAACTCACTCTTGTTTTAAACATGTATGACAAAAGATCTTGTTCTGAAGAAAATCAATAACCAGTTTTGGTTACCACTGAACTTCTTTGTTTAACACATTTTATTTTATGTTCCACGGAAGAAAGAAAGTCATGTGGGTTTGGACTGACTTGTGGGAGAGTAAGATTTTTATTTGTTGAATAAGTATTTGAACAGAATTGCTTTCACTATTAATTTTTAAAAAGCTTGCGTCTGCAAAATCATGACGTCTGAGCAACATAAAAAGATTGAAAAAACCCCCAGCAAATTATACCTTTACCTTAAAAATATATTTAAAACATTTTTAAAATTGCACTCTAGACAAATGATTTTCATTTGAAGAAAAGAACGATGCATATAAGTGACAGATGTTGGAAATCTACCAAGGGTATATACAGGCTTTTACAAGTAAAATCCACCAGGTGAAATATTTTCTTTAAAATGAGTTGAGCCTCATGGAGTTGCACGCAAGTTTTGACAGTAAAAGTCCAAATAGTTTGAAAGCATGACTGATTTCCTATGAATTTTACCATTCACCCACTTTTAAAAAGTCAACAGATATATCCCCCTCTGTCATCTCTACCAGCTAATCTGTTTGATCAGGTTACATCTCTAAGTTTTAAGAGATGACATCATTAAGCTACTAATGGGGAAAAATTTACTCAGAAGTGTTTTTACTTCATTCTGACACATGAATCCATTCACCGTTGATGGTTATTGTTCCAATACAAGACATTTGAGTGTGTCTTTGTTCCAAGCTTGAGAAACAACCATTTTTGTCATATTACCTAAATGCCAAAGCAAAACCTGATGAATGTTGTGGCGAGACCACAAAATAAATACACATCTGAAAAGGGCTTAAAGATGTCTGTTGCATGCATGTGCATAATTAATGGTAAAAAGTGATAACTTTTCATAAAAGCCACTGTTAATTTTTTGAACTGGCACATGTCCAATACAAACAATCAGTTTATACAATAGCAAAACAGTTAAAGATATAATCTCTCTAAGCCGCAAATCATTTTACAGGTTTTTGAAGGTCAAGGGTGTGATAGCAGGTTTGAAGTCAATCTGCGTCCGGGCACAGGCGGGTCTCGCTCACATTCCATCTATTCACTTGAACTGGAAATCTGACACCGTGTGGGACGCAACAGGGCTATATAAGACAATCTTTAGTGCCAATTAGTTTAGGTGTTCAGTTTGCGCATCGAAGGACATCCTAACATGCACAGATCTTCTTCCTCAGCCATGTCGGTCCGTCGCAGCAGTAAGACGTTCACCACTCGAAGTATGTTCGGGTCGTCTTCCTCGGGTGCTCTGGTCAGGAATGGAGGGGGGAGTTCAGGGGCCTCTTTGTCTTTTGGTGGACAAAACTATGGCAGCGCTGGGGGCTTTGGTGGCCGTATCTCCAGATCTTTGTCCACTTCATCCTTGACGACGACTGGTTATGAGGTCACTCTGCATGGCAATGAGAAGCAGACCATGCAGAACCTCAATGACCGCCTAGCATCTTACCTGGAGAGGGTAACTCACCTGGTTAACTTCTAATTGTAACAGAAACTAGTAAAAAAATAAATCAGGTCTTTTTTTAGAACAGATATTTATGCCTATCTATCTATCTATCTATCTATCTATACATATATATATATACAGTATATATATATATATACTTAAATATTTTTTATTTATTTATTAACTTTTATAAAAAATAATACTATACAATTATTTTACTTAAGTGTTATAAAAGAAAGAATATTCCGTTTTGTGTAATAGATGTATTTAATTATGTTTATCAATTATAATTAATATTCTTATTAATTTAAATTTTTTTCTTAAAATTAATGTTGTTTAAGAAAAAAAAATGGAAATTTGGTAAGGTTGTAGGTTTACTATTTAGTAACATTGGATAACCACACGTGGATAAAATTACTGTCATATTTTTGTATAATTATTTATAATGGCTTTATTATAAATATTTAAGCCTAATCAAAAAATTATTTAGAACTTTAGTTCTATCTAGTTCCAAGTCATGTCTACATATTTCCATATTTCCTAAAATCTAAATATGTAAGATTAAATGTTAAAAATTACCAAAAAATTGTTTACTCACCCTCAAGTAGTTTCTTTGTTCAGCTGAACACAAATGAAGATATTTCGATGAAAGTTTGTAACCAGACTGTTTTGGGTCACCACTGACTCCCATAGCAGAAAAAAAAAATACTATGGGAGTCAATGGTGACCCAAACAGTCTGGTTACAAACTTTAGAACAAAGAAACTTCAGAAGAACAAAGAAATTCATACAGGTTGGGAACTACTCAAGGTTGAGTAAATGATGACAGAATTTGTATTTTTGAGTGAACTGTTTCTTTAACTTGCATTCATCCTTGAATCTTTGTGTGTTGAACTTCCTAGTCTTTAATGATTTTCTGAAAATCCATGTGTGTTTTAGGTGCGCACTTTGGAGCAGGCCAACAAGAAACTTGAGCTGCAAATTAAAGAGTTTTATGACAACAAGAGTCCGATGCAGAGCAAAGACATGAGTGCTTATTTCAAAACCATTTCGGAGCTCCACACGCAGGTAGACCAGCTGTCAGTCATCTGACAGATCACACCCTTCAAATGACTGAAATGGCATGAGGTGAACGCTGCCTCACCTTATGCCATGCTTTGTGTTTCAAATATCAGACATACCACAGGACAATCCTTTACACTTGGTTTCGCATCAGTGGAATAGAGAGTGATACTTTCTCTGTTTTAATGCAGACATGATGTCGTTAATGCGTTAATGCTTTGTGCAAGGCACAAAGTAATGTACTGTAGGGTTTGATGAAACACATGTGGTTTACATTTTACCACACACACTCACATAACAAAATTTACTGTATTTACTAGTTACCATATTAACATTATATAGAGAAACTAGTGAGCAAAAAATAAAAAGTCTTTTAAGGATATTACTGAACATTTATTTTACTATTTATTTAATTTACCATAGTAAAATATCATTTCTGGCTGGTAAATTTTTCATTTCAATATTTTAATATTTCAAAACTTTATCTAAAAGGAGACAACTATTGCTAAAGGTAAACATATACACTGAAATTATTAAACACATGTATAATGACTGTGGATTAAAAAAAATAGTACTCTGAACCCCATGTGGTTTACACAAACTAAGAGAGTCCAATGTTAGCTTGTGCTTTCCATTGATCTATGATTTATCAGATACAACGTTTGAACAACATTTGAAAATCTGGAATCTGAGGGTAAAAAAAAATCTAAATATTGAGAAAATTGCCTTAAAGTTGTCCAACTGAAGTCCTTAGCAATGCATATTACCAATAAAAAATTAGGTTTTTGATATATTTATGTTAGGAAAATTACAAAATATCATGGAACATGGTCTGTACTTATCCTGATTTTTGGCAGAAAAGAAAAATGGATAATTTTGACCCATACAATGTATTGTTGGCTATTGCTACAAATAAACACACGCCACACATTCCCATTTTTCCAAAAGATCAAGAGTGGTTTTGTGGAGAACGCTGGGCTCCGTCTGAAGCTGGACAACACCAATTTTGCAGCTGAAGATTTTCAGTTGAAGTATGTGATATTTAAACTAAATTCTGAGTATAGAATTACACAGAATGGTCCATTTTCAGTGTTGCTTCATCTTTAAAATGACATATTCTAATTGGCCGTGGCAGGTATGAGACAGAAATTAATCTGCGTATGATCGTGGAAGCGGATTCGGCTCGACTGCGAGGGGTTCTGGGAGAGTTCAAACTCTCCATTGGAGATCTAGAGAACCAGCTTACTGGACTGAAAGAGGAGCTGCTGTACATCAAGAAGAACCACGAAGAGGTACCTTTTCACTGCACCCCTCACAAATGTAACCAATTATTTCACAAGAACAGTTTTTGGAATGCTTCTTTTCTACAGGATCTGCATTTGTTGCGGCAGCAGCAAAGTGGCTCTGTTAATGTGGAGATGGACTGTTCCTCTAAGTCAGACATCGACAAGGAGCTGCAGGAGATGAGAGCGCAGTACGAGATGCTCATTGAGAAAAACCGCAGAGAGGTTGAAAGATGGTTCCAGAGCAAGGTGAGCCAGTAGGACAAGTTCACCTTTGAGAAAACAATATGATAGACCTAGCAGAGGTGGATGAACATTGCTCTGAAAGGTTACAGGATTTTAAGATATAAAAAGAGTGGAATGTAATTCATTGCCTCAACGGTTTTTTTTTTTTAAGTTAATCCCCAGATACTGAGTGAGATTCCAGCAGTCTGATGATACGCTTCAGAACAATAGACTGTGTAGAAGGAATGTGATTGCCAGTCAAGTAATCATTAAGTCTTTCTGCTGTCAAAACTTTCAAATATTTTGTCTGGCTTAGACAATTAAAGGGGCAGGAACTCCTAAAGCATTTTAACTAAACATGAAAAGAATAGTCAACATACTCTCATGGCAATTTACATGATGTTATGTTTTGGCGAATTGGTAGCAAGTTTGAACAAATTCCCAATTTTTTTCTGATTAAAGTACAAGTTTTAAATAAAAAAGCATGTCGAATTAATTGAAATCATGAACACATTTTAAGAGCATTTTATTAAAAGTTTAAACAAATGAAAAAGTTTAAGGGACTATGGCTCAGTTAATTTTTTTTTAACCAAATTCCATAACTTTCCTGGATTTAATTTGAATGTTTTCATAAAATGTTAATAATCCAAAGCATCTCCAATTAATTATTTTTAAATCATGTATTATTATTTATTTTCTCAGAAACATGTACTTACATTTTTCTGCTCAATACATTCTGGTAAATATTCCTTAAAAAATAATGTTTTGTTGTAGTAGCAGCACTGTCATTTCATTAATTAAGCTAATATATTTCTGCCACAGTTTCTTCAAGCTAAAAATTTAGTCCAAACACTTGTTCATATCACATTTTGATTTAGGTGTACTTACTTTTGATTTACTCAAAATTGGCTAATTCTGTGTCAGTCCACGTTATGTTTTTATGACTGGATTCAGTGATTTCAATCCCCATTTTTACATAATTTTGTACATTTTTGCATAATCTTACATCTCAGAGTTAGATTTAGTGGTCAGTTCATTCTACAGTAATACAACATAAGCTGAAATATACACACACACCGTGCAATATTCCGACTGATTATTATTTTATTATTGTTATGTATTCCTCATTACTTTACCTTTGTCTTAATTTTTAGGCGGAGGTTCTGCAAACTCAGGTGACAAGCAGCCATACTGAAATCAAGACATCTCAGACTGAGCTCAGTGATCTTAAGAGAACTTTCCAGAGCCTGGAGATAGAACTACAGGGGGTTCTCACAATGGTATATTCTCACATCTAAAGATCTCTAGTTATTTTTCATTATACAACAGACAGCTCTGGCATTCTGACAATTTGTGCTAGCCGCCCAGATTCAACATTTATTTATTTAACATTTAACATGTATACTCATTTTGCGCAGAAACAAAATCTGGAGGAGAGTGTGGCTGATGTTGGCATGCGTTATGCGGCCCAGCTGAGAGAGCTGCAATTGCGTATAGACCACCTACAGGAGGAGCTACAGAGACTCAATGCCAACATCCAGCAACAGGCTTCAGAGTACCAGATACTGCTGGACATCAAGATGAGGCTGGAGATGGAGATCGCTGAGTACAGGAGGCTTCTGGATGGAGAAGCTCACACGTATGTAGAAAAGATTTGTTACAGACAAAATTCAAAGCATCCTAGGTGTATGTAACTTTCTTCTTTCAGATGAATTTAATCAGAGTTATATTAAAAATTCTACAGGCCCCTCAGAGTCTTTCAATGAGGATAAGCGGGTGTTTGCTGTATACCGTTCATATAAAATATGCACATCTGTTTTAAAATGTCCCTCACACTTCAGCAAAGGAAAACTAGTCTCCTCTTGGCTTATATTAAAGTCTTCCAGTTCCAACATTTTTCTTTACTAATCCTTAGTTTGTGCATCTTGACCAGCATTTAGTTTTCTTCTCTTCCTGCGCTCCTCAGTACTCATGTACCGCATACACCTTAAGTCAAAAAAGTGAAATATGTATATTTATCTTACAAAAATGCATAGATTCGCTACAGGAGGCTTTTTTTGGAGGCTGGAGTCACGTGAGGGACGTTTTATGATGGATAAATGCACTTTATTTAATGTCTTCCTAAGTATATACAGCAAATTTCCATGGAAAGGCTTGGAGGGGACTAAACTGTCACATACACCAAGGATGTTTCGAAGATGAGTAAAACACAATTAAAATTTGTGGGTGAACTAAGCCTTTAAGTTGGTGATTTTATGCACTGTACCAGCTATGAGACCCAGAGTATATCACTGTGTTTCCTATAGGACCATCATAAGCACATCTTCATCTTCCATGACTAAAACTTCCGTGACAGAGACAGAAACGGTGACCAAAACAGTGGAGATCGAGGAAGAGGAAGGTGAGTGAAATGACATTATCAGCCAATGCAGTGCAGAAATGAATGAAACCAGGCAGTAATGCATACGTGTGTCTTTGGTAATCCCTTATAGAGCATAACCCTCACCTTCAGCGCCGAGTGAAGGTCATTGTGGAGGAGCTTGTGGATGGCAGAGTCGTATCTTCTTCTGTTGAGGAGAAAGTCCAAGAAATTAGCTGAGAAGATAGCAACCTCTTACATGTCTTTACAGTCTTACATGTAAACTACAGTATATATACAAATGTTAATGATAGGGTGAACATATGTTCTCTTTTATAATGGCTGGGATTTCTGCGTTAGCATGCGTTCAATCAAATACGGCTCCCGAGAAAGAAGGATCTTTAGAGAATGGTCTATGCAATGCAGAAATACGAATATATACTTTCTAACAGCCCTAGAGAGCACCTAAATACAGGAAAAGCCAAATTAGGCAATTTAGATTAGCCAGGACATGTATGGGGAAAAGAGGACTTATTGTAACCCTAGGTAATGCAAAATTAAAATATCAATATTAATTCTTTGGCAATAAACTGGGATTGTTGGAAATGGTGTTTTGTCTTGCTCTAAGAATAAAATGTATAAGTATAGCGATCCTAGTTTGTCACTTTTTTGAATCCAGTCACTTTTCAGTGTGTTTTGGAAACGATCCACTAGGTGGCGCAATGCTACAACAAATTAAAGTTCGGGTACAGTTAAAATGACAGGTGAGAGTTAGGAATGTGAGAGGTGAAAGTGAGTCAGGTAAAAAATATTAAAATAAAAAATAAGACAAAAATAAATCAAATAAAAACAGTGAAAAATGTAAATAGGCCTACAATTAAAAATAAAATAAAACAACGTTTAAAAGTAGATACTCTTCATATCTAAATCTCTATGAACGCAGGATACTGGCCACTAGATGTCAGAATACGTTCAGTTTATGAAGCTTAATGTAGAACCTGATTTTGCTGAGTTTGACATGTCCCTGGGTCAACATCTTTGTTGAGCTTGGAACAACATTGTAATTAGCCAATCAGATTTGAAGAAACAGTTTATAGTTTTTGTGAAGTTTAGGCTTACAATCAGTGTTTAATGCTTGTACCCCGGTGTTAGTCATCTTTATTAAATATGATTTTAGACATTACTCATGGGTAAGGTTAGGTTTAGGTGTAGAGAAATGGACAAAACTTTAATTTTGGATTAAAATGTTGTTTCAGGGTACACGTTGAACTCAGCAACATCAGAACGTATGTGATGTAATAGTCATACATACCATTCCTGTCATGCATGTTCATATATCTATCATATATCTAAAACTAAATTTGTAAAGATGGAAATCACAGAATCACAATTAAGAGATTATAAAGTTAAGAAAAAAATAACAGTTTTATTTTGAATGGATGTTGCCATTTTGTGCCATAAAAAACTGTAATTTACTAATAAACATTTTAAGATAAATAGCCTTATCCTGTTTGTTGGTTGACTACAGGATTTGATGAACTCTTTGTTCTCACGGACTTTCATAGTATGGAAAGAAAAACAATGAAGTAAACGAGGAGCAGAAACTGTTGGGGTATCTTCTTTTGTGTTGTGTGCACTTTAGTATAGCGGTCAATTCTTAATCTTAACTATAGTTGATTATTAGCATGCTTATTTTTAACATATTGGCTATAGTACTTATAAAACACATATTATGCATGACCATATTCTACATCCCTATTGTCAGACAACACCTACACTTAAAGGGATAGTTCACCCAAAAATGAAAATTTGATGTTTATTAACTTACCCCCATGGCATCCAAGATGTAGGTG
>JAUCNO010001637.1:51740-62461 GCA_032353835.1 Enteromius viviparus | reverse complement strand
TTGTTATATATTCATATGTAGATGTTATAAATTGTCTTACGGTTGAATGTTAGTCACGTGGTACTATATCGTTTCGCAGAAGGATGAAAATGTTCATTTTAAAACAAATACGCCAATAAAATGTTTCAAATTCATATTCATGTACAGTTTTTTTTTATCATCTGGCAAGTAGCCGTGTAATAAGCGGGATAATATACAGGCACCTCCGCTTCGCGTCGGGTCCTGATCACACTGTCGGGGCTTATTCCTGCGATAACTACCGCATGCCTGTACGTTATCCCTTACATACGGTGCGCTTTCAGATTTAAAACTTTGCAGGATGTTTTTATTAATTAATTTAATAACACTGCAAGAGCCATTAAATTCATTTAAACACAAAAATCCATAATAGGGGCACTTTAGGTTCCAGAAAATAGTTCAGTCCAATGAAATCATTAAGTCGAATCACATCCAGAATCACTACATTCTTGACGATTCGCAGTCCCGAGAGGCCCATCTTAATTTTCTGCAGTTTCCTTTGTGGACAGACGCCTGAGGTGCATGCTAATGTACTAGTTTATTTACAGATGTGTCAGTGAGATGACTTGTTTGGATTCCTGTGAGAGTAGATTTTATTTGCTTGTTTACCGCCCGTCACTCTGTGCTGTAATTGTGAGCACGTTGAGTGAAAGATGCATTTCAGAGTGAACACGGTCATCTTCTCTTCAGGATTGCATGTAAACACAGAAGGGGTTGTGCATCTGGCCCAGGACAAACAAATGCCTGTTGCATGTGAACACAAACACCTGTTTTATATGAGAGACAGCCAGCAGCCATATTTCTTTTATAAACCATCAAAGACCCAAATGTGGATTTGATAAGCATTTCTAATCCAACACTAAACACCACAGCAGGGCAAGTTTGGAGTTATGTAAAACACACACAGATGCAGGAATTAAGAGTGTCCAATGCATTTGTTGACCTTGGTTTGTGAGTACAGTTGTTTTTTTTTTAAATATGGAAAAATGCTCTTTTAGTGCCTGTGTATTGCTTTGCATTCGACTCATAGAAACTCTAAAGGAGAATTTGTTGATTTCTTGTGGTAAATCGAAGGGAATTAATGCACAGGTTATCAGTCTCATGCAAACCATTTGTTGAGTAGAGACTGGAGATTAAAAAGCATGTCAGAAATGAGGTGATTGATTGAGCTGTGACATTTTCTGTGAGATGTATAGGGGTGAAGAAATATCAGTATGGATGTGATGAAGAGGAAGTGCACCGGGACTCGTATATGAATCGTTTTGCCATAGTGCGAATCTCTCTCTTATTTAGTAATCATCATTCTCAGCATCTCTGCTCTAGATTATGTCATGTGGACCTGCAGGCGGCAGCAGGCTGATATGGGTCTGACCCAAATACATGACCTGAACTGACTGCTCCACATAAAAAACCTTAAGAAAACACCACAGTCAGTTAAAAAAAAAATGTCTTTGAGTATCTGCTAATCTTTACTGTTTGAATAGAACAGTGTTATATGTTAGGCTTATATAGAACACATAAATACAATTTTAAAGTACAAATTTCATATTAAAACATTACAAATTTTACTATTTAATTTAATTTAATTTAATTTAATTTTTTTAAAATTTTAATTTAATTTAATTTAATTTAATTTAATTTAATTTAATTTAATTTAATTTAATTTAATTTAATTTAATTTAATTTAGTTTAGTTTAGTTTAGTTTAGTTTAGTTTAGTTTAGTTTAGTTTAGTTTAGTTTAGTTAAGCTTTGCTTTGCTTTGCTTTGCTTTGTTCCCTTTAGAAGGGGTAGATGTTAACAATAACAACAATTTAACAATACATACATTAATATGTAAGTACATTATACTCACACACACACACACACACGTTATCTACACCGAAATGTTTTCTGTTTAAATTAAATGCAATTTTGTTTTGTTTTTCTGAGCCATAATATAAAATAAATATTATGCAATTTTTCCTGATTTACTAAATCTACTCACTAAAACTTGTCAGGCATATATACAACAAAAATCTATTTATAACACATTAAAGATGTGTGGGTGTGTATATAATGTATGTATGTATTGTTAAATGTTGAACATTACCTTCTTTTATGGCTCTTTTTTTTATCAATGAGGAGGAATCTGGGCTTTTATCTTAACTTTTTCTGTCTCTTCCATTCTTCCATTCTTCTACGCTTCATTAATGTGATGCAGTTAACTCCTGGATGAATATTTGATTTTAGATGTGGGTGGAAAACAAATGTGCAAACACTGGAAGAAGTGTGCTGGTTTTGACCCTGACTGCTGATGAATCTCCCTGTTCTGCATTAGCACGGCTCGCGAGAGTCGTCTCTTGGCCCAGTGCTTCGTCTTTAGCATTACAAACATGCTCAGCCGCGTTAAACCAACACCCTGCCCATCGCTGAATCAATTAACCAGCGTGAAAACAAGCAGCCGTGGTCCAAAAATGATTTCCATTTCAAATCAGACCGATATTCTGTGCCATTTGCTGAAACTAATTGCTGAAACTAATTCTCTTATAATATTCAAAATGTATCCCTTACATGCAGTAGAAGTTCCTCGAGGGAATTTGGGATGTTTGTTGGTAGTGTAATTTATTTATTCATTCATATTAACCAGAAATGACCCAAGAACTAGAGGTGGGTAGATGGCAAAATCTCCAATTACAGTAAACAAACTGAATGAGAGACCTCAGAACATGTGAATTTAGATTCAAATCCAGATCCGGAGGGACGTTCACATTCCAGAGCTGAAGTGATGCTTTTGAGTGAAGTTGCAGAGAATGCTAGCGTTACTAAGGGAAAGGGAAGTCTCTTCTGTTCTGTATTTTTGCCGGTGTGTTATGAACTCAATAGAAAGTCTTTTATAGTCAGACTGTTCTGATAAACTAAGCTATAAATCAGATCGGAGTTTTAAATATTCCTTAAGAATGTGATTTGTGTCACAGCAATCTATTATTGGCTGCATAATGAGAACTAACTAACATCCTATTTTTTCCCGCTTTGTTGTCTTATTGTTGGTGCTTGCTCATTAGAGTTAGGGATTTGAACAAAACCAGAAGTGTTAAACTTTGACGTTATTGTATTATTATTATTATTATTATTATTATATTATTATTATTGATTTAAAATGGGGTTATAGTACTAATACTTAACACATAATGAAATAATCATATTGGTTTTTCTATAATAATTATATTATATTATATTTTATTTAATGCTGTGAAATGATTAATCACAATTAATCTCATCCAGAAGGGTATATGTTTACGTAATGTACTGGGTATATTTATTATGTATATATATATAAATACACATGCATGCATATATTTAAGAAAAATATATGCATATTTCATTTTTTATATAATATTAGATATATGAATATAAATGTAAACATATAAATATTTCCAAAATGTATACTGTATATGTGTGTCTTTATATATACAAATAAATTAACTCAATAATTGTTTGTAAATGTTAAACAATTATAAATTATTATATATCATTATAAATATATTTAAAATATATTTTCGTATAATATTAATTATATGAAATAAATGTAAACATGTAAATATTTCCAAAATGTATACTGTTTGTGTGTCTATATATACAAATAAATGCACACAAACATTGTTTATAAATTAAAGATTATTATTATTATTTTAATATCAGAAATCTGAAGTTGATCTGTAGTAATAATAATAATAATAATAATAATAATAATATACAGGTATGTTGTTCAATTCAGTTTTTCCTGGAGACCTATCTTGCAAACTGAGATATTATAGTCATATTGAGGTTGGACTATTATGATGAAACACCAGGAACTGCATAGAAACATAAGAAACACCTTCGCAACCATATAGCAACACCCTGGCAACCACTCAGCTCATGCTGTGGCGATGTTTTCGTGAGCAAGCACCACTCATTATCTACATAAAATGTAAAAATCTAGTTTGTTTTGACAGCAGATGTGATATCATCTGCTACTCAGCTTTGCCTTGTTTGCCCTTCATTCGCAGCTGTTGTATTAAGCATCATTAATATTTTATATGTCCTCTATTTTGTTTTATTTGTCTGTTTTATAATGACCCGATGTGTCCAGGCAAGTTATCTGAGGTACCAAATCAGAGCAAAGCAGAGGTCCATCTGTGCCTGACAGACCCCAAACGATACAGCAATTCTCAGTGCTGTGTTAATATATAATGGAGGAGCTCTTCATGACATCACCAGCAGACGAACAAGTCCATGACCTTGAAAGAGCACACGCACTTTAAATATTAGTTGTTAGTGACCAAGACTAGCCTAGAAGCAACTTATATAAAGCCCGCTGTGTACATAAAACAAGCCTGTTTAATATACATTATAAAAGCATTCTCTCTACATTGATTGTGATATTTGAAACATACTGCTTTTTCTGTAAAGCTATATTTAATGAAAAAAGCGGTATTCAAATGAACATGAATTTAAGAGGGTTAAATAATTTAGTAGTGCCTTTAGAATTAGCTTATACATAATAAAGCTATTCTTTTTACATTATTCATATGTAAATGTGCTGTATAATTAGATTTGGGAACCAAGAATTTCTTATAATACTAAATGATGCTACTGGGTCTGTGTCATGTGATCCCCGAAAAAATGACTGTGTAGTTTGACCTCCAAATGAATAACTTGAGACAGTTCTTGAGACAGCTGAACAAGTGACTCTTCCAATTTTGTTTGATTCCAAAACAAATGATTCTAAAACTGTTCTAAAATTGGTAATTTAGATTCATTTCTGAAATATGTTTGGTTATATTTTGTAGGCCTGTTATTGCTTTATCTATTACCTATTATTATTTGTATTGAAAAAGTGTCTGAAAAGTATTAAATTGTGAATTTCTTTTCTATTCTTTTCGTTTCAGTAGGTCTTTGTCCTTCTCTTATATTTTAAAATGAGTATTTAACACAGGACTTAGCTTATACTGGCTTAGATGAGATTTGGCCATTAAACTGAAATGAGTCATGCTTTATTCAACATCCTTTCCAGCAGCTCCAGTCCTCATGTCAGCAGATTTGCAAAAAACCTTCACCCCGAGAGTCATATATGGATTAAGAGCAAAGGAAAGATGATTTGTTAGATGACATCTCTCCTCTATCAGCGTTGTGCAGACGTTGTCATTGAACATATGTTTTAGTTCTGACATTAAAGGAGCAGAGGTCATAGGTCACACTAACAGGGCACTGGGTGGTCTGGCCCTGGCACTTAATAAGAGAACCTAATCGTTACTTACTTTTTTGTAGCACCCATCAATGACCCAAGTGACCTCAGGGTGATGTCTCTGAATGTATGATTGTTTTCTGTCAGTCTGACTTGTCATATCACCTCAAGCTCCATTTTCGGACAAACGACTGAAGTCATGATGAAAATCCATCTGTCTCTCATTTAGCGTGCATCTGATCATTTTATGTACTGTTAGATTGGTCTTGCAGAACATAAAGACAAAAGCCTAGAAACCTATATCATAACATGACAGATGGTTTATAAATAACTCTGAGTGTGCAGACTGAGACTAAACTGTGATAATCCCCAGAGTTTAGTCATCATATTGCTGGGAACATTAAGGTTACTTTGCACTCCATCCTCAGAGAACATTAAGAGATTTACAGCTGTTTCCATGGTCACCCAAAACTCACCCTATTGTTTTCTTAATTGTTTTGCCATGGAATAAACCTTTTATACTTGGGAAGATACATTGCTTTAAAAATGTAAATTGTTTGTGGCACCTTAAGTTCAGCTACAAATTCATCCATCCTTCCCTCAAAGTTTTGAATGCAATTAATACTTTTATTCTGCAAGAATGCATTACATTGCTATTACATCCTATTCTTGTGAACTCCATTCATTAAAGAATTGTGAAAAATGCAGTACAGTTTCCATACAAATATTAAGCACCCCAACCGTTTTTCAGAATCGAGAAAAATAATACTTGAGCCACAAATCAGCACATTACAATTATTTCTATGTGGTTTTTGAAGCATTGTTGGGCATAAGACACTTCAAGAAGATTAAAAAAAAAAAAATCTTTAAAGAATCACAGTCAACTAAAAAAAACAAACAAAAAACTTGCAACCACATTTAATGGACTTGTGACATTGAAATTAACGTAAAGACTGTGAGTCTCACAGACTGCACCAACAGGGGGCAGCGTGGTCTTAAACATCTATATCTTATATATACAGTTGCACATAAACAATTGAGTATACCATTTGTTTTGTATGTTGGAACGCTTGGCCTTGAATGAAGGAACATAGCTGCATTTGTGTCCTCTGGCTATTACTGGCACACTGAGTGACTGCTTCACTGGGCACAGTGAATAGAGTAAAGCCTCCATCTTTAGCATGTAAACTTGTAAAGAGTACATGTTAGGATCAGCATGTGTCTAGTCTTCATGTGCATATTCTTTGCAAGTGTTTGTTCAGGAGTTGTCCAATGCAGTATACTTGTATGTGTTAACTGAGGGTGTTTGTGCGAGCCACAAGTATAGTAAAACCTGAAATTAGCTTCAGGGTTTACAGACATAATAAATGATGTCTTGATGAAATGTATAAAAGCTAAAAGGTTTGTGTTAAAGGAGTAATTCTTCCAAAAATGAAAGTTTACTCACTCTCAGGCCAATCCAAAAAGCAGATGAGTTTGTTTCTATGTCAAGAGATTTGGAGAAATTTAACATTACATCACTTGCTCACCAAAATATTATTTGCAGTGAATGGGTGCCGCCAGAATGACATTCCAGCTGATAAAAACATTACAGTATTCAACAAGTAAATCACAAAACTATTGAAGTGAAAAGAAAAAAGTTAATGATCTATATCCAGTTCCTCCATATGTGTGCGTATTTCTCCTCTGATTCAGACACACAAAGAAAGTCATATTATAGATTGAGGACTCATGTTTTGCCAATAGCAACAGTTAGACGTTATAAACTTTTTAATAATGATTTTGCTTCATAAAAACACTTAACTTTTCATTTCACAAGACATTAATTGATAGAGTGGTGTGATTTATCATGCTGTTTTCATCAGCTGTTTGGACTTTCATTCTGACGGCACCCATTCACTGCAAAGAATCCATTGGTGAGCAAGTGATGCAATGCTACATTTCTCCAAATCCATTCTGATAAAGAACCAAACTCATTTACATCCTGAAAGGCTTGAGGCTATGTACATTTTCAGCAATTTCATTTATTTTATTTTTTTAAAAATAGCTAGGTTTAGGGGCTAGAAAATAGAATTACCTCAGAATAAAACAACACAAGTCAATGGAACGTCCACTTCATGACAGGAAAACAAAGGTGTGCATGTGTGTGTGTGATGGGCTCAGTCTAGAGGAGGATGCAGGTTATTGGAAGGAGAGCCAGTAAAATGGCCCATTACTATTCTGAGCACTGTGTGTGTGTGTGTGTGTGCATCAGTGCCTTTCAAGGAGGCTCACAGACGCCTGGTGATTCCAAACACATATTAATATGGGATTTTCAAAATCTCTCCAAATGTCCCTGATATTTAATCTCAGATTATGGTTAAAGCAATTTATTGCAAATATTCACCATCAACAAACTGTGGCCAAGTGCATCAGTTTTAATTGCCAATTTTGTTTACCTCAACAACACCCTATCACATTAACGAAAGGGGCGAAGATCGACCATCATAAAGTGTCTTTCTTAAATGTACTCTAAGTCGGTCTGAGTTACAGCTTCTTTTTCAATCAGCTGCTGTATTCTACTGATATGGAGCAATAAGCAGCAGTTATTGAGCTACGAGAGAGTTTAATTGTGTCCTCCTGCAGCAGACACACTCTACAGGCTCTACAGCTGCATCACCTCTCTGAAACGCCCACTCAATTCCTCATCCTGACCGGACCGTAACCCTGCAATACACACCACAGAGGCATTGCGCTGCATCTCCAACAATCACGTCCTTCCCACTGCAGGGAAAGATAGAAATGGAGAGAGACAAACATTCGTTCATGTGCAAGACAGGCTTCCGAGACTCCTGGGATCGGTGCACAAGCCTTAAAGGCAACAGGAATTTAGAATTTATTTTCTGAATAAATGTGCCATGTCTTATTGTGCATGAATATTTTTGTTACTATGGCTAGCTTGCTTTGCTATAAAAATGCCTTGTGTTTATCACATGTATATATATGTCAGTATATTTATTTGGACAATAATTTTGAGTTTTTGTCAGGTTAACTTCAAGTAGTAGTTGGATTTTCTTTCTGTGTTTAGCCAGGATTTTGCAGTGCATTTTGAATGACTATTATAGGAAATAAAAAAGTAAATATAGCATTCATCTACTGCGATTACTATTATTAAATTTTATGCTATTTAATGTATAAATGTCTAGCTCTTGGTTCGGCTTGAAAACAGAGATTTTTATATTATGGCAGTTAAATGGTTAAAATTCTATTTCTAGGCTCTATTTCTTTTGTGTCTTTTAAATGGCGTTCACTGAATAGCAAAGTCAGTGATGCTTAGGGTAAGATTCAAATTAGCCACTGTAATTTAGTCACAATGCATAGGTATTTATAACTCTTTACAATAGAATTCTATATATAAGCATTAGTCGATGCAGGTAATTAATGCAATGAACAATTGTTTACCAAAAGTAATTTTTCTATGTTAAAGTTCTGCATGTACTAATGCATTTTTTTAATTTAAAGTATTAATAAACAGGAATGCATTTTGAATTAGTGTATAGTAATAACAAGAACAATATTTACACAAACATTCATGTGGGGTCAGTATATTTTATGCTCACATTTATTTAAACAAAAATCTAATAGAATATTGATAATATTATTACAATTTAAAATAACCATTATTTATTGGAATATGTTTTAGAAAATAATTTATTCCTGTAATGCAAAGCTGAATTTTTATCAGCAAATAGTTTGCAAAGCATTTCTTATAAAAAAATATAGAAAATATTGCTGTTTAATATTTTCATTTTATTATTTTTTAGGATTCCTTGCTAAACATTTATCCGAAACTGTAAAATTTTGTAGCAATAAAAATATCATTTACACTCACTTTTGGTCAAAAGCGTCATTTAATAAAACAAATCTTTGAAAGTAATACCTTACTGAACACAAACTTGCAAAAGGTGCTGTATAAATTAATATTCATGATAATAAAGGGCTGTAAAAATGGTTGTGCATTATTAGTTCAGCTCCTGATGCATTAACTCATGTTTCAGAATTGAACCTTATTGTAAAGTGTCACAGATGTTTGACTAAATCATAGATGGGTGATGTCTAGTCTAGTTCTGTTGTGTTCACCTCTCTCTGCTGTAGGACAGGGGTTTTGTACCCGAGAGCACTGGGAGAGTATTGATGAATGTGTGCCGTGTGCTGCTCAAAGCAAAGCGAACGCTAATGGATGAGCTGTCCTCTCTGCTGTACTAGAATGTCACTCTGAGGTGACTGGTGGTTTCTTCGTGGTCTTTGGGGCACTTTATCAATCTGTTCAACATCTGGACACCACTAAGTTTTGGAAGTAGTGATTTAAAGAACCACTTATTCACTTTGAAGCTTTCCTCGAAATGTAGCTTTTTTGTGTCACATGCTATATAAAGTTTGTAATGTTTGGGTGAGCTGTCTCTTTAAAAAAAAAATATTTTCAAATGTGAAGGCCAGCAGATGTATTCATTTAAATTTTCCCACGTGTTCTCTCTAAGGACCCCCAGTAACGTGTCATTTAATCTAAGTGTTGAGCGTCTCTTGTGTCCGCTGAGATTGCCAGACACTTTACACAATCTCAATTAAAGTTCAGAGTCAGGCCCGATCGATCATACACGCATCAGCTTATTGTACATTTTCTTACCAGGTATTTTGCTCCAGATGAAGTAAAGTGAGATTTGCCTTCATACTGTAATCAGGCCTTTTTATATCTCTTGTCCTCTCAATGACACACGCAGACTACAGTCTCTGTTTCCATCATCCTAAACAGTTTCTCGCTCACATCTCATATGTTTGGTCCCCCGCAGTGTTTCCGTTGCTCTGTAGCTGTTTCGCAGCACGTTTGCTTCTCTCTCACCCTCGACTCGTACCCGTAATAAGATAATTAGTGATTTATGGTCGCCTTGCTTTGTTTGCTCGATTTTGATGCTTCGGGCTGAGGGAGTTGAGCTTTTTTGGCAGCATTCTGAGTTTGTAATTAATTATCTTTTGACGTTTTTCCTTTGTAATGAGCCATTACTGTAAAGTGCTGTAATGTGGGGAGTGTGTATTTAATGACTGTAGCTGTTGCTTTAAACATCATTTCCTCTTAATTTAGAGCATCTGATGCTAGAGTAGGGTATACAGAGGGTAAATGGGTTTGTTCAGAGCTGTTCTGAGTGAGTATCTGTCCATCTATCCATCTGTCCATATTTCTATCTTTCCATCTTTTTCATCTATCCATCTATCCATCTTTCTATCTTTCTGTCGTTCTATCTGTCGTTCTATCTGTCGTTCTATCATTCTATCTATCGTTCTATCTATCATTCTATCCATCTATCTTTCAATCTTTCTATCTATCCATCTATCCATCTGTCGTTCTATCGTTCTATCTGTCGTTCTACTGTTCTATCGTTCTATCTATTGTTCTATCTATCTAGCGTTATATCATTCTATCTATCTATCTATCTATCTATCTATCGATCGATCTATTGTTCT
>JAUCNO010001637.1:0-51640 GCA_032353835.1 Enteromius viviparus | reverse complement strand
TTATAAAAAATGAAATGTAATATTGTAGTAGTTATAAACTAATAGAAAGAAAAGAACAATTTTGTTTTTAAATGGAACTCTGTCTCAATCTATTTTTGAGTTTTTTTTTTTTATTTATTTATGTATTTTTTTTTAGTTCAGAAAGATGAATGTCCACATGACAGCACAGATCGTGGCTTCAACACATGGGCTGCTATTGTGCTTCAGCTAAAGAGGGTCACAATCTATCTGTTCTTTGCTAGGAGTGCTACTGTAGGGAGGGCTCAAAAACATTTAGCATTTTCTTAAATCCCGCATTAAAATCTGCGGCTATAAATGTACTGATCGCTGTGACCCGTCGATTGTTTTGCCCTGTTCTAATCTTTTGGAAATGCCTGCCTGAATGCCGCGGGATAGTTTGTAAAGTGCATGTTTCTAGTTCTCGTCTGTTTGGGGGTGTGAGGGGCAGACAGCACGTCGTTTGGGCTGCCTTGTTGAGCGCAGCACAGAAAACATTGTTTTACACACTAAATTCACACACATGCATGTATTAAATATATTTATATACAATATGAATTATAGGAGAATATATATATATGCATGTAAGTACATTTAAATGTTTTGCTGTATGTGCATGAATAAATATACACCGTACACAAACATATATTATGAAAACAAAAACTTTCATTTTGAATGCGGTTTATCATGCTTAATCGTTTGAAAGCATAAAAACTACATAAAAAGTAAGTTTGTTTTATATAACTTTTTTTTTTTCATACTTTGTCACAGAAATAAATGCTTTGGTTAATTTCCATAGTTATTGACCAGTGGTTGTTGCACTTTGCATCCTTACTATTACTATTTTTATACAGTTTTAAAATTCATTTATTGATTGCATTTCTCTCCTTATAACCATATTCAGATAGAATTTGCAGGCGTTGTTTTGGAGGGCGAAACCAAGTAGATTTAAATAATATGCAAAAGTATAACAATATCTAATCATAAAATGTATTATAATTCTGCAAAGACTTGTGCTTGTCATTTTGAGAAATCCCATCCAGTGGTTCAGGAATAATTTAAAAGCGATCCATTAAAATTTGAATAGAGTCTATATGGAGTACAGACTACAAGAGAGCTCAAGTTTTCAGTCACATTTATCTTAAATGCTGATAAAACCCAATATCAGCTGTTTTGTCCTTGTGAGACCACCTATTGATTACCGTTTGCTTATGCAGTAAATCTAAAAGCAAACTATTTTTGAGCATCGATCATTGTTATATTAGTGTACTTCTGAACACTGGGTGATATATCACCATCGCACATGATATGATAGATCACACACACATATATACAGAGGGTGACCTTCAGCGTGGAGTTCAGATGCTGAGAGTGAGTTCAAAGCTCTGTGAATCCCTCCATCAGAAGGGTGGGACTAAATCGTGTCATGCTAGGGCTGATGGGAGCTTGTTATAACCCTGCGGGCCGCTTCAGAGGTAGAAGCAAGGTTATGACACCAGTTAGAAGTAACCTGTTGACAAGTCCTATATTTGTAGACATAGGCAATTTCAGTGTTTTAATGCACTTGCGTTCCTTTGATAAATATTTTTGCATAAGTGTTCATTCATAAGCTGCATGCATAGGATGTGAGGTGGAGAAGTCAGGAGTATGTCTTTGATGGAGCACGAGTGAGAGAGGTGACCGAGGTGATGCGGGCTATGATGGCTGTTGCCGAGCAACGCAATCCATCTGTCTGACTGTCGGGGGCTTGAAAGGCCAGATCTGCTTCGTTTCATTTATTCATGCCACGTTTACCTGTTACTAGGTAGGAAAAAAACTGGACCACAGTCACAGCTCATTTTGCAAGATGAACATATGCAGGTTTTTGAACATGCGACATGAACCCGGGCGGATCAAAGGGAAAAAATAGCATTTGTGTCCTACTACTATTGTATTTGTTTGTTTGTTTAGTCATTAGTCATTTGGACATTCATTTTAGTAATTAATTTATTCCTGTTTGTTCATACATTCATTAATAGCATTTTTTTGTTTTTCTTTATTTAGCAAATTATTTGCTAATTCAAATGCATTAACTCATTATATTAAGTTAATATTGAGTTGATATGTATTAATTCACAGAGACATTCATTCAATAAGTCTTTCTTTAATTCCCATTTGTTTTTCATTAATTCATGAATTAATTTTCGTCATTTATTCGTTTTTGTCTATTTTTTGTTTGTTTGTTTGTCTATTCACCATAATTTATTTAATTTACCATTTATTTTTTATTGTTTATTTATTTAGCTATTTAGTCATTTATTTATTAATTAATGTTTTAATTTTTTATTTTTTTTATTTTTTTTTATTTTTAATTTGGTTATTTTATTAATTAATTGATTGATTTTTTTATCATTCATTCATGTAGTCATTTATGTATTTATTTTTGTATTAAATAAATGAAGTGATTTTATTTTTGTTTATTTATTTATTTATTTAATAGTTTGTTTATTTATTATTATTATTATTTTGTCATATTTTAACTAAAAAACAATAAGGGGTCAAAATAGAACTGTAATAAAATATAGAAGTAAATAAATAAATTGTAATTGCATTGTGTTATCCATAAATTACAACTGTAGCCCTAGACAGTCACACATGGCTATGATTTTATTAATACAGTGTGATTTGATTTTATGGTTTTAAGCATTTAGAAATCACACAAAATGTAAATAAAAAATCCAAATAAATAAGCAGCTTTACTACGATAAAACCATGATTGATTTTGATCATCCTGTAAGTGTAACAACAGCAATTATCAGCCCTTTGGTGCCCTTTGCAGGCTTTGTAAATTATTTATTTAGTGTTAAATTTTATATTTTTACAGTGTTATTCAATGAAACCATAATTAAACCATAGAGGCATCCCAAATATTACCTCATTGTTTTTATAGAATACAAGTCATGGAAACTGGAATATTAAATCAGATGAGTTGGTGGTGGGGAAATTATTACTGACAATAAAAGCCTACTAACATCAACGGTCAAATACGTTTTACTGGGTAATGAACGTACTGTATTACCTAAAATATGATGCACTGGCTCCATCTCTGCACGTGAAGCAAGGTCAACTTGCGCATATATTTCAGTGGAGACTTGTTAGGGAGACTTTGTAGCAGTGTTACACATGGTTTAACTTGTTACATCATGTGTTTTTTTCGACATGCATGAAAATCCCACACCTTTTCTGTTCTTACACATTATTAAAGCATCTTTCCGTCCTGGCCTCTGAACACTATTAGCACAGCCATAATACCTCTGATTGTTGAATGCCTCTGTGACACTCGACTGTTGACCTGTACTAAATTAATTTGCGATGGCAATTTGTGAGCTGTTAGCACATGCTTAACTTGTTTGCTTGTGAAAATATCCACCATGCATTATTTAGTGTTTGCAAATCTAATAAGCATGCGCATACTGTAATGGCTATAGAGAGGCAGACATTAAAGAGGCCAACTAACACAAGACCAGATACATTTTTAACATGAAGAATTTGCTTAATCCCAAACAAGCATTGTTTTACATGCAGTCTTGAGTTTTCAATGCTATTCTGTTATTTTAATGTGCTTTGTGCAATTATGCATGATCTTTACACACAATCTTTCCTATTTAACTGCATTGTAACTGAGCAGGTTTGTGCTTCTCTCTGGAGATAATCTAAAACGGTTTGTGCTTTGTAAAATGGCTTTTTTTTCTGAAAGTTAAATGAAGCGTTTATGTGCTAATTCTGTTTATAGACTGTGGTAAAGCAGTTTAATTAAATGAACGCACATGCGTAAGCCTGCCTCGTCTAGCTAATATATTACTCCTTGATTTGATTGATCTTCTGTTCTTGGCTATAGTGAGAAGATACGGTACGCTGCTTAACTTAATTCATCTTAGAATAAGAATATAACAGTCTTTATTTATGTAGCGTTATTTATTTGTTACCATGCCATTAGGGTTTTGTTTTCAAAGACTTTCAAGCCATAATTACCATAGAACAGTGTCTAAAATTCATTACAGGGATGATTTTTGGGGTTAAATTTCTTTTAAAAGGCACAAGTGATCATTTAGTACCTTGCCCTGAGTTTTCACCATTGCACAATAACTCCGTCAACAACTATAAAAATGTATGTATGAAAAATGCATAGCTCTCTTTAGCAGTGTATGACGTGACAGACACTAGTTGTCCAGGCCTGTTCCGTTCACACGGTGCGTGTGCTCCGAGAATGTGGTTACAGAACGTGGTTGTCAAATATTAGGACTTAAGCATCCTGCCTACAGGACTGACAACCGGATTCAGCTGCTGTGTGAATGTGGCCAATAAAATGCTATTTAAAAAAAAAAAAGTGTATTTGCTATAAGTGGCATATTTTAACAATGCAGCAAACATTTTAAAATAATTGGGTAAAATACTAAAATAAATAAAATGACTTTTTAAGCTGTTTAATTTATTGACTGTATTAATCAGTCAAAATTTATATCGGTTGGTTAACGGTTAAACAGTTAAAATGAACATCCCTAATAGAAATGTATTACATTTTTTTTGTTTTTATACATTATATAAATATTTTATATTATAAATATTTATATAATTTATATATTTATATAATATATTAAATATTATACATTATATATATATATATATATATTTTTTTTTTTTTATACATTTTAATAAAAATGTTCATAAGCAAAATGTAAATATATATTTTTTTTATTTTTAAAGTTCACTTGTTGTTTTTACATTTTAATGCAAAAAATAAAACAACAAATGTAAAAACAAAAATGCAAATTAGAAATTAAGATATACTTTAATGCAATTTTATTTATTTATTCATTCATTTTTTTAAATTGTTTTCATTCTTGTTCCCCTTCTCTTTGTAACATGGCATGTAACATTGTAACATGGGAAGACCCAATTTATTTATTTTTAATTAAATGTTAAATGAAATCTAAATAGTATTTAGAAAATGCATTCATAAATACATCTTTAAATAAATATACATGCACATAAATATTAATAAAACATTTTATATTTAATTAATATTTATTCATAATTCATTGTTCAAATAATCATTTTAATTATTTATTTATTCATAATACGATTAGAACATGTGTGAGCAAACTGCTACAGAATGGTGCTGACATTTCTAGAGGATTGGCCGTTTTTATTTTATTTGCCTGTTTTATGGTGGTCACTAGAGAAAATGGTTGTTTTCAGAGCTACAGAGCAGCTACAGTAAACCTTGACAAGGCTAGATTAGGCTAAAATCAGTCAGTCAGTCAGTCTGTATTTGGAAACTCAGGTCATCACAAAGCAATCACGTCTCCAATCACATGACCTGACAGGAAGACGACAAACAACCCCCAGTTCACCAAGTGCACTGATGGCTTAATTATGTTTGCCATAATATTTCATCCAGTCACGGCAGCCTGTCTTACACACACCAAGACCATTACTGTGAATTATTTACACTGTTCCAGAACTCTATATGTGACTGCTGGCATGCATGAGGTCCTTGTAGGAATACTGGCCCCGTAGAGGATATCCAGCCGCGTTTGGAGTTAAATAACCTCATTTAGCCGGTGTGGGTCATTTATTTCTCTGACCATGCACAATGTTACATGTGAAAATAGTGCAAGATCAGAATGAATGTAAATAGCATATCTGAGGTGCTACTGAATTTTTGAATATGCATCGTTTTTTTTTGCAAAAAATGTTTTCTTCTATGCTACATAGTATTATGAAAATTAAGAAAGAAATGGGCTCAGCTGGATGATAATATATTGTTATTCAACAGAAACAGAAATATAATATTTTAATAATATTTTTATTAAAATATAGGAAATAAAGATTCTTAGTGAATATTAATTTAAATAATTTTATGATGAATCTTTAGGTGATAATCATTGTGTATACCAAAATAATATAATATAACTACAATTTATATAAATAATATTTTTATTTCATTAAAAATTCTATTTTACAAATTATACAAATTAAATGCATTTTGCAACTGTACATACTATAGTTGTTTGTTTGTTTGTTTGTTTTTTCAAATTTTACTTTTTAGTAGCAGTGAATTGTGAGGTGAAGAGATGATAACATTTGTATGTTGATCCAAACAGCATTTGACAGAAAAGGTCTTTGATATCAAGAGGCAATTTCTTTGACATGGTAGTATGTCCCTATAGCTGCACTTTTTTAATAAATGCACAAAGGTATTGAGGTTTTGAGTAATTGCCTTCATCTATACACATTTAGCAACACCTTTAACCCCAGCCTGACACGGCGATATCTTTCACTCGTGAGCCGTCTGTGTTTGTTTGGACAGGAGAGCGGTGGATGCTGGTGGACAGCAGTCTGTCAGGCTGGGCTTAATGAGTTTTTTGGTAAATGAAGAAGTGAATGAGGCTCTATATTTAACACAGACACCGTGACTGTGGGTCATTTTACGCTGCTCCATTTTGCATCGTTGCAAAGCTGTACCTCACTGCAAGATGGATGAGGGTAATTTTCATGGCTTTGGGCAGCAGTTTATCACGAGGAAACAAACAGAAGGCCTTAAATCACCATGTATTATAAAACACTACAGCACACACACATGTACAGGAGTGGCATGTGTACATGCACAGCTCTATTCTTCACATATTGTCATTGAAGTGCATACAGTATTTATAGACTCAGGATCCCTGTACTATAATTATAACAGATATTTGCATACAGGTTCTGTTAATGTGTCGCATGGTGTTAAGATTTTATATCAACTGTCTTGATGTGTAAATAAGGTGAATAAAATAAAATAAATCAATATACATTTTTGATGTCAAATGTCAAGAGGCTCAGTGAATGACTGAATAATGAATTAATTAATAATATAAATATTGGTTATCTATTTGATTATTTATTTACATTTTATTTTAATAAACTCATTTAAATAAATTAACATTTCAGTTTTTTTATGTAAGAATGCACACAGAAAAAAAGTGATTGCAATTTTTTTTTTTATACATATAAATATTTTATATTAGAAATATTTATATAATTTATATATTTATATAATATATTAAATATTATACATTTTATATATATATATATATATATTTTATAACACATATAAAATAACATAGTGTATCTTATGTCAGCTATCCTGATACTTAGCATTTATTTAATTATATTTGTATGGTTTTATTAGTTTAGTTTAAATGAACAATTAAATACATTTAATCAAGTCAATAGACTTTTTATATGTTAAGCATCCAGATACGTAATAAAAAATAGTTGCTTAAGTATAAGAAATTATATTAAAATGTGAATGTTTTTTTTACTTATAATTATTGTAGACATTATATTTATGCCATTTTATGCAATTTCTCTTCACTAGTAGACACAAGAATGGGCATACATGGTTCTTGTGCTGAAATATATACCAGTAATAGAAAGATAACAGACCAATCACATTTCACTTTGCAAATAAATGCAACAAAGACGACAAATTGCAGTGTTTAGGTTTTGAATGGCCTTTATTATGACAATGTTTATAATGAGAGCTTTTCAAAATGTAATACTATTTAGAAGTAGAAGAGGACTGTGGTCTGGACCTGAAGTTTTGTTTTATTTATTTTTTTTATTAGAAGCTCACCTCATGTTCTGTCAAGACTTAAGCGTGTTTGTGACATGACCTCTTTGTGAATTATATAATAGTACAGAGTGACCTGGGCCAGACATCTGGAACCAACATAATTGTTCTAATTTACTGTACTGAAGCTACAAAAGCTTCCTGTGATCTAAGACGTCTTTGTAGGCAGCCTCAGACACAGAAGAAGTGATAATAGCTTACAAAAGTCTATATATAGATTACATTGTGCTGCGGAGGACTGGTGTCACAGCATCCTTAGATAAGTGCAAAATCATAGTAATAATCTAATGTCACTTCAAAACAGTGGAATTAGATCTACCATTTTCACCTTTACCTGAACAAAGGAGACAATGCTAGTGATTATAGAGTCTGAGGATGTCTCATACCATCCCTCCTGCACAGGCCTATTAGTCTATATCCACTAAGTCTTCATAAACAAGTAGTGCCTAAATAATTTATATTTTATATATAAATATATAATATATGTATAATATATTTAATATAATAAATTATATAAGTTAGCATTAACTAATAGCACAGAGCAAGATATTGTTGAAAGATATTCTATTTTTGTCTAGAAGCAGATAATGTCAATTTTGCATCCTTTTCTGAAATGTAAATGTGTATATATGATAATATATTGCACTAGGAGTAGTGTTATCAAATAAATGGCTTTGGTGCTAGCACACATGGACTAAAAGCCATCCAGTTCTGATTTTATAGGGTCTTTAAAGAAACTGGCGTTTAAAGTCAGACAGGCACAAACACACACTTGCTTTATCACATCAGTGTTTATTATTTCATTCAAAGTGTCTGGGCCGTTTTGTGTGGCGCTTTCCTGAGGGATTATCTCTATTAGCATGCATAGCTGCCCGATATCAAACCACTTTTCCCTCATTGATCCTTGCTGTGCATGAAGGCTGCCAATTTGTTTATATTTGCATTCAATTTTTATATAATACATGGCAAAAAACGGCCAGCTGGGTGTAATTGGATTGTGCGCTGTTGGGCTTTCATATGTGGACGCATTAGTGTTTGCTCAAGTAGCAATGACCTTGGGCTAAACAACGCTTGCCTCCCCGCCTGACAAACCTCGCCGGCCCTCCTTGACTCATGCCTCCTCGTTCCTTTTTGAGATGCAAATGGGATCAGTGAAGTTCCCGTGGGGAGGTTTGTTCAGCTAACTCTGCAGCGTACAAACAATTAGCACGTGCCGAGGCATGAATGTGCTCACCTTGTGCTCTAACAAGGCAAAGATGCACTCAAATCTCATCAGGGCTCAAGAAACGCAGATGTCGAGTGTTACTAGGAGATGTTTATACACTATGGTCATTCAAAATGAGGCTTGAATGAATATATTTACCCTTTGGCTAGTTTGTAGGTGTTTGAATAAGATGGACACTAAGGGTGTATTTACACCTGTCTTGTTTGGTTGGGGAAACGCAAGAAAACCACAACAACTTTGCTACCGACACCAGATGAAGAGGTGGTCTCAGTCCAGTTCCTAGCGAACGTAACTGGATGAAGCAATAAATGTATGACCTTAGCACACGTATGGTTTCGATTGCAGTTTTTGGTTCACTTGCAAAAAGGGCAGTGTTGAAAAGCAAACCGCAGGATTATCAATACTTTACTATTTAAGTATTTTATTTCAGTCCTGCTGCATCATATTTCTGACAGACATTTAGTTATTTGTTCATTCTTTTATTCATATTATTATATTCATATTATTTTTTTTTGTAAATCTAATTATTGTCAATGGTGATTATTATGTAATCTAATGGCAGTTATATATAAATAATCATACATTTTTAGACAATAGGGATGGATGGATGGATGGATCGGTTGATGAATGGAATAATACCGTAGGTTGATAGGTTGATGAATTGATGGATGGATGGGTTGATGGATTGAATGATGGGTTGATGGACGGATGGGTTGATGGATTGAATGATGGGTTGATGGACGGATGGGTTGATGGATGGGATGATGGGGTGATGGACGGATGGGTTGATGGATGGGATGATGGGGTGATTGATTGGTTGAAGGATGGATGAATTGATGTATGGATGGATGGATGGACGGGTTGATGAACTGATGGATATATGGATGGATGGGTTGATGGATGGATGGATAGATGGATGGATAGATTAATGGGTTTTTGGAATTAATGGGTTGATGGATGTATTGATATATGGATGGATGGATGGGTTAATGCACTGATGGGTTGATGAATTTATGGATTGATTGATGCATTGATGGATTGATTGATTGATTGATTTGAGACTATAACATGACCATGTTTTTAACATAATTATACATTTTAACAAAACTAATCCCAAGTGAGATTTATTTTGCTTGTGAATCACTTGTGAATAGAACATTCAGAGCTCTTATTATCATATTTGGTTTTTTGAAGTGATGCTGCTTAAAGTAAAAGTCATCTTGACACTTTCTGTGACCTTCATACGGCAGAGAGAGAAAAACAGGAAGGGAAAGAAGAAAGCCGAGGGGATCCATCTAAAATTAGCTGCTATGAGAACAGCATCTTGATGGAGGAGTTCACAAGGTTCTCCATCTAATCCAATCAATCTACAACAAAGCCAGAAGTTTCCTCCAAACTAAGCACTCCGTATGCGAGGAGCGAGAAATGTTTGATGTGTGCGTCCAAGCACAGCAGCAGAAAGTTTGCTGAAGCAGACTCTTTTACTTTTGTACGGTGTTCACATGATGTAAGTTCTCATTACCAGAAGCATGACATGATCAAACGATTCTTGGAGCTTATGCTCATTGCCTTTTAATCCTGTTGTTTTGTGTTTCCAACATCATTTGACCTGAAATGAGTTGGTTTTTTAAAAATGTACTGTATATGGCATGGCCGACGGGCATTGCCAGAGCGATGTTTTCAAAGGCTAATGCATGTGCCCTCAGTGGCCCCAGTGCATTGTGGGAGCGTTGCATTCTCATGTGTTCTGTGTTTGTTTTTGTTGAGTCATAAACATATACATAACCCATCAGAACACAAGAGCTCGCTGTCAGAATGACTCATTTGTATGTCGATGTGTCCATGGGTCACAGTCATGCATGCTGCTTTTGCACTGTTTTTATTGGGGCTTGTTATTTGTATGAGACACAGCCATGTTGTCTGATGGAGTTTTGCAGATCTCTTCTCACCATGTTGTGTTTGATTTTACTGATTTAGTGAATGCATAATGTTAGAAATTGAAAGTGAAAATATAAAACAGCATAGTTCCTTAGTGTGACCAACTAAAACCTGTATGAAACTCACATTTGTGCTCAATGTTTTATGATGTTGGTTTTCAGACAATAGTTGGCTGATTTCTCAATGTGTTAAGTGAACTGAGTGTGAGTGTAATCAGGCTTTTATTTATTTATTTTATTATATTGTTTATATTTTTTTTGTAGTCATGTCTACATATTTTAATAACATATTTTAATAATGTTCATAAAAAATATACTGTATATATTTCACAAAATTACATAAGTCATAATTGTTACCAAAATATGTTAATGCAAAATGTACTTATTAAATTCTAAAAAAAAATAAAATACATAAAATACATAATAAAACCTACATTATATAAGTAAAATATGTAATGTATAAATATCATGTTAAACTAAAACGAACATTTTGAAGATGTTGCATTTAGTGCACAAAAACCTAACCAGACATGTTGGAGCTCATTGAATGTCGTCATTATATTATGGGATTCTGCTCAGCTGTGGATAATTGTATAATATACACATGAGGGTCAGTGCACTCTAAATCCCATAATCCACCAAACTCCATTACTGCAGTGTGTTATTAGAGGAGAACCAGTCGACATTTCACTCCGAACGCATTAAAGAGGCTTTATTGAAATGCATTGTGGTGCTTCAGATATGCTGTCTCTCAGATAGTCTTCCAGTGCAGAAATGTGCATGTGCTGTACAATTGTGCTGCAAAATCAAAAGGTTGGTGTGGACATTGACAACCTGCTTTTACTCTGTCTTGGTAATGATCCTGTAATGAAGTTGAATGAAGTTACATGCAACATTGCGACCGACAATCAATAGTTCACACTCCTATAGTGTTACAATTAACCTGATCCCCAGAGACACCCAAAAGGCCAAACGCTTTATCCTGTTGTTGTGAAGGTTTAACAAAGATGAAAAAAGTGCTTTTAACACCATCAGACCATTCAGGAAATAAGGAGTTTGTTTCTTCATCAAAATAGATCTGGATTAATTTAGCATCCCATCAATTGCTCACCAGTGGATTCTCTGCAGCAAATGGGTGCCATTAGAATTAAAGACCGAACAGGTGATAAAAACATTGCAATAATCCACAAGACTCCAGTTCATTAATTAATGTCTTGTGAAGTAAAAAGACTGTTTGTATGAAACTAATCCATCATTTAGACATCTTGGGGCAGTTTCCCGAACAGGGTTTAAGACTAGTCCTAGATTAAAATAAATGTTAAGAGCTTGTCTAAACTGGAAAAAGCTTGCACTAAATACATTATTGTCATTGTTTGGTCTTAAAATGCTCACAGATAATGCATTTTTGTAAGACATGTTTTTAAAAATTCTTAAATGTCCTTAATTAGCAACGGTCTAGTCCTGGCTTAATTTAAGCCCTATCCGGGAAACCAGCCCCTTATCTTTAAACCACTGCTTTTGGCCAAACTATGAATTTATAATCCATAATATTGCTTCCTCCAGTGAAAAAAAAGCCTTTCCCTTGTTTTCCTCTCACATTAAAAATCTACCAACATATTTGTAAATATTTCTTGGTCTATGCATATTTCTCTACTAATTCAAAAGATAACTTTTTAATTTTAAAAGGGACTTTTTGTGGTTTTAAAAAAATGTCTTATTGATAAATTAGTTTTTCACAAACATACATAATTGATAGACTGGAGTTTATTGCTTGTGGATTAGTGTATTTTATCAGATATTTGGACTCTCATTCTGACAGCACCCATTGACTACAGAGGATCTTTGCTGAGCAAACCCTGATTTGCTCCAAATCTCTTCTGATGAAAAAGCAAGGTGAGTAAAATGTAAAATTTTGGTGTGAGCTCTGCTGATTTGGCTAGTGAGTAATGACTTACTGTAGCAACCAACCCAAAACCTTAGTAACCCCCTAGTGATGCATTTAATAAACATTCAAAACAACTTGGCAACCATCCACAAAATTCTAGCTTCATATGGTGAGTTTTGCTTTTGGCGAACAGCAGGATTTTCTTTAGTGACATACTTAAGATCTAGTTAATTTATTGTCTCGAAAGCAAAAAGTAATATATAAATATCAGCGTATTTATGATAGGATGGATTGATTATATGATGCGTCTGAAAAGGTATTATCTAAACATTTATTCCCGTGGCTATCCTGCACCGATTTGTTTCTCTGAGCATTCATCAGTGCCACATCTCTCTAGAGGTTTTAGAAATGATGAGATGTGCAATAACATGCCATGGTTTAATAATCCTGCTGGCTTGCCCAATGTTGCTGAGATAAATTTCCCAGTGCATTGTGGGAGTAGATCAACCTGCAAAACTTAATGGAAACTTCAGTGCATAAAACCCACAGCAATGCATCCAGCTGTTGAGAGATCCTTTGGGTGGAGGTCCTGGGGGCTGCACAAATGCTAATATTCAGGTTTCTGACAGGAACATGAGAACATCACGTGCGCTGATGAAGACGTGACAGGCAGAACTGCTTCCCTGGACATTCTCATGTCAAGCAAGGGCCATCAAGGGGAATTACGGTTTAATGCTACTCGCTCCTCTACATTAACATGAGCATATGGTTATATGCCAGACTCCCAGTGCAGAGTCACATGACCATGTGATGACTGATGCTGGTAAATAAAAGGTTCATAAACTCTATTAGGTGATTTGTATTGGAATTTTATGAACTTGCTATTAATAATATTAGATCAATTTTTGGCTTGGGTGTTCAAAACAGTATTGATTAAGTTTGGATTGTGAAATCAATGATAGAGATTGGGCTAATAAAAAAAAAGGAAAATAAAACACGAAACAAAAAAGATTGGGGTCATATAAGAGGCTTTCTAATCACATTCTTCTACATTATTTAGATGTTATAATGTATATGTAACTAGTAGATTAAGAAGATTAAGGTTTTGAGATTTCTATTTAGCACTAAGGTGTTAAATTAAGTTGTTTTTTCTAAAATAATAGTTATTGGAAAAACAGCATCTAATGCTTTAGGGTAAGTTGGACCAGTGGACCAAATTATAGCACTAATTTGCAGCAAAAATGGGATTATGCTTTAGTAATTTTTTGTCACTATAGGGACCAATTCTCTCGGTTGACTAGTATCTTATTAGCGTGCATATGACCAGCATAATTGCTGTTTTTCAATACTTACTATATAAAGCACATATTAAAGCCTTATTCTGCATCACCATACTGTAGAACTTTTAGATGCCTTAACTTATAAAAAAAATACATTATTAACTAATAGGCAGCAAGTGAAGAGTTTATTGAGGTTTAAGTTAAGTTAGTTGTTATTTAACAGTGCAAATTGGTCCCCAGACTGTGTGATCTCTATTTTTAATGCCACTTGGGTGCATATTCCCGAATGAATCAGATAACCTTTTGATCTCATATAGATTTCTTTTTTAAACTTTATATACAAGGATCGTTCACCCTAGGGGTGGGCGATGTAACCTAAATCTTCAATCACGGTATAAGCAGTTTTCTACCTTGATAATGATATATACATTGTATCACAATATAGCAATTTGTATCTGAAAATGCATAAATAAAAATTCAAACACAAAGAAACCATGACTGAATTGCAGCAATACTTTAAGTAAAAAAAATAAAAATACATACTGTTTACTGTAATTTTAATGTTTATATTCTCAGAACAACAGGTACTAACATAGTGCCTGACAGTATACCAGTTTCCACAGGGCATTCTAAAACGCTTCTTGTAATAATCACAAACTACCGACAAAACAACAAGCCCATGTTCGACAGATAAAGTAAATAATATCACGTTAAGCTGTTTACTTATAATGGACTTCTATGAGAAAGAGAATCACTTTATCTGTCGAACATGGGCTCGTTGTTTTGTCAGTAGTTAGGGATTCTTACAAGGAAGGTTTGACAGAAATTCGGGCTTCCCTCGTCAGTTTTTAGGTGCGTTAAGCCACATTAAGTGTTTTTACCGTTAAGCGTTTTAGTATGTCCCGTTTCCACTTCTTGCTGAAACAGTGCTCTTGCATTCCTTGCAAATCACGTTCGTCTCATTCGTATCGCTTTTACTATACACAAACCAATTCCACACCACACACAATGTACGTTTTTTTTTTTTTTACAATCTCCTCGTTGTTGGTTTTGTCACATGTAAGCGAGCTCACCGCTGTAGCAACGAGAAGTGTGCGCGCACTGGGAAAACAAAAGTTCGCGTCTGCGCGGAACTACCAGAGACTCGCTGAGGTTTGTGCAAGAAGTCGCTAGATTTGTTTCTAGTCGCTTTTTTGGAAACATGTCACAACGGGGGTCTAAAAAGCCACTAAATCTAGCGAAAAAAGTCAATAAGTTGGCAACACTGCTGCTTCCATTGTTGAAGATAATGTGTATTGCGTGGTTACGTAATGTGCAACGTCATGTGATCTTAACCGCGGTTAAGATGATAGACCAAAATCTCTACCAGTTGACAAATTTCTACCGGAAAACTGCGTCTACCGGTATATCGCCCTAGTTCACCCCAACATGAATATTTTGTCATCATTTACTCTCCATCTTGTTGTTCCAAACCTGTATACATTTTTTCCCCCCTTGAACACAGAATATATTTTGTAGAATGTTTGTGACCAAACAGTTGCTGATAACCATTGACTTCCATAGTACTGTAGGAAAAAAATACAATGGAAATCAGTGGCTACCATCCATTGTCTGGTCATGAACATTCTGCAGAAGAATGAAACTCATACAGGTTTGGAACAACTTGAGGGTGAGTAAATGATTTGTCATTTGTCAATGCCTTTGAGTTTGTGCCTTCAATCTTTCTGTTACTATTCTAAATCTTAAACTCTACACTGTCATTTTAACAGGGAGAAAGTGTTTCAGACTGTTTGAAGACATTCTGTAAATCCCAGAATCCAGTTCACTTTTAACATCCTAATCAGTTCAGAGATCTGAAGCTGTTATCTGAGGAAATGAAGGGGAATTGATTTAAAGTATCTGAGTCTGGACTCCCACTACATGCACTGTCTTATGGGAAAAGGTGTCAATAATAACCAACGCTGAATTTTGTTCTGTTGTATCCAACAGATTGACTGGAACACCTCTTTTGATATTTCATTCACAGCCAAGTTTTCCTATCCGGATTTGATTCTTTACCCAAATGGTTTGATCTGCCTTGTAGTCTTTGTCAGTCACCCTTAATGGAGTTTCAGCTTTCTGATCTTTTTTCATTGCCTTTTCCAAACACTAAAGAGCTATGTCTTCCAAAGAAATTTTGATGTAGTATTCATCAGTAGGGATGCTACCCCATCGCTAATAGCAAGATTTGGGCAGATTTACCCGTCATTGCTGAACTTGTATCTCAGTCTCACTCATTTATTTCCTGTGATCATAATGCAAAAATTTCATTCTGCACATTTATTTTTGCCACTCAATTAGACACCCTGACATGGTTAGAGGAACAAAGCCGCCTATTAAAGTGCCCCTGTGGGTAATGAAAGTCCATATTTTGGTTTTGGGAGTCCCAAACAAACATGCATGCAAGATCAAAAACATTTTCATTATCTTATAATATGCATTCATTTTTTTTAACCTTATCTTGTTCAACGACTCCCAAATAATTTGTTCAGCGTTTAATTTTTCCAAACCCCTCCTTTGCCTGAAGCTAATCTGCTTTGATTGGACCGATTGGTCTCATTTTCATTTCATCATCAGCATTCGTAATGATCAGTGCTTTGTGTAGAGCGCTACCTGGGAAACAGCTATTTTAGCTTCAGCTTCAAAAGTGACACCTAGTGGCAAAGAATAAATTAGCATTTTCATTCATACCAACCAGTGGCAATATGCTAATGTTGTTTTAAAAATGACTCATTTCAATGATTCAGAGTCTCCTATTTCTTTTGAGAGACAGTAAATTCATACACGGTTTTTCATTCACTAAATAAATCTACGTAACTACAACTAAAGTTATACATCTCTTAGTCTCGCTACAAGTGGCTAAGGTTAGGAAAACACAAGAAATTTGTTTTACAGCATCTTTGTGTCTTTTTCTTAAAGGAGCATCTAATGTAAAGACCACAGATTACCAAATATGTCATGACATTTCGCTGTAGAAAAGTGATAGTAGGTGATTGAAGGAGCCTTTAAAGCTGTGGAAGGTGGTGGAGATGATTGACGCATTGCAAGCATCATTGAGCATGTGATTTCCGGATATTTCCTGCGTTTATCCTCGGCCTGCCAGGTTGGAGCTCACTTTAGCTCAGTTAATTGCCCTTTCAGTCACACACTGTAGAGTTGCTGTTTTCCCGCTTTCTTTCAGTCATGTGGTTTTGTTTATCAAAATGATTGTTCCTGATATCCCTATAACTATATTTCTGACCTTTTCCCCTGTAAAAATAACTATTCTTTGTTGCCAGAATGATAAAGTACATTTTTGTTCATAGTTTAAAAATGTTTATCTACAACAATCACTCATGCTCTAATTACTGTAAACTCACAAAGCAGGTCTGTGAAACCGCTCAAGAGCATTTCATTAAAATTACATCCAAATTCCTAATCTGAATTTGAATTCCAAAGCAGATCATGTTTTCCCAAAGAGAGAAAAAAGAGCACTTCATTGTAAATACATAAATGCATAATGCAAGTAGAAAAAAGTCTTTGTGTCATATTAAAATGGGATGACAGGCTTCAAAAGACGTGAGTGTGAGGGAAGCTTGGTTTGATTTCTATCATAGCTCCACATTTGGCACTTGGAAGTCTAGTCTAGCGAGGCTTTTGATTTAAGTTCAGAGGGAAATCTGAGAGGGGGAGAGCCACTGGTTAGACGTGTGCCGTTTAATGAAGTCTTGCTGGAACGCCCATGGTTTGGGATCAAAGCCGCTTTGTGTCTAAAGAGGGCTAAACTGACAGGATGTGGGCCAGTTTCGCCCCTCTGAAACCGAGTCCAGAGGAAATGAAGTTTTTACCTTGAGTGACTCAAAGGAACATTTTTCATATCACACCATCTCTGCCCTCCAAACTGACCCAAGTCCAGTAAGAATTATTTCACAGGAGATCGGAATACAGTATATTTCTTTTTTCAGCATTACATTAATGTTTAAGTACATGTTAATTCACTAATTCTGTATTCATGCAAAACTTAATTTAAATAACAAATGGGGTTGTTGGAGCCCACCTTGATTAAATCTTGTATAAGTTTACGTGCCAAAGGCAGCAGTTCACTTAGATGTCTTTATTTATATCTTTATTTACAGACCAGCTATTTATATCCCCATTTAGACCTGTTTATGCAGATATTTAACATGATAAATAAAATATTTTAACAGATAAATATGCTTAACATGTACAGTGATATGTGTAATTATATTAATTTTGCAAGAAAGTTGTTGTTTTAAGTTAAGTTTATTTAGTTTATTATTATTTATTTATTTACAGCATTAAAATATGAACAATTAGTAAGTATCAGTAAGTATTTGTGTTTATACTTAATAATTTGTATATTTTTTATTTATAGTTCATGTTTTTAATTACATTTTATATAGTATTTATTGTTATTTGGTTTTTAATTGTGTAAACGTATTATTTTCTAGGGGCTTTTTCCCATTAATATACACTGCTATGAAAGTGAAAAGAAGAAAATAAAATGATCATCATTAAATAATACAGGTCGATTCATCCGGCCTGCAACAGCTCAATGATGATCTTATTTAGATATTAATTTCATAAAATTACATGACAAATGGCACTCGCTTTATAATGAAACTGCTATTAATTGTACCCTTGATTTCTTATTTTTCCTCCACCTCTAGTGACTTTTACTTAATTGAAACAACTGTCGACTATCACCCCGGCCGATAAATCTGACACGTGGGAAGATACGCAGTCGAGCATATCAAGACACACCAGCCTTCTGCTAATAAATCATACTGTGGCTGTCACACGAGAAAAGGCCATCCAAATGTTCTTGCTAATTTTACAGAGTGCCATTTTGAGTACGTCTGCTCCGGCTAATGTAGGAGCTCTGCTCTCCTGTCAGCAATTTACTGCTGCTGGCCTGAGGCTGTGATCAGGTGCCTGATGTCAGGGTTTATCGGCGCAGAATGGTGATTGCTTTAGTATTGGTCCTCAGCGATAAGCCTGTGCCATTTGTTCAGGTAATGCAGGAAAATTGGAGTCGGCTTTGCATCTCACATAGCTCAATAAACTAAAGTTGAGTCCAAAATCAAGCTGATAAAAACATCACAATAATCCACAGGTAATCCATCAGTTAATGTCTTATAAAGTGAAAAACTGCATGTTTGTAACTACAATCCATCATTAAGGCATTTTAACTTTAACCACTTACATAATAATGCTTCCTTCAATAAATAGCCCATCCTCTGTTGTCCTCTCACATCCAAATCTACTAACATATATGTTTAGAACTGCTTTCACTCGTAAACTGTGCATATTTGAAACTGTGCAAATTCCTCCCTTATCCAGACGAGGCAACTTTTCAATGGAGAATATAATGCTAATGCAGCAGTCTGAAGTTAAAGATGTCTTTATGATGAATTAGTTTAGTCCTAACACACAGTTAATCACTTTACAAGACATTATTAGATGGACTGGAATTGTGTTGATTGTTATGTTTTTGTCAGCTGTTTGGACTCTCATTCTGACGGCACCCATTCACAAGAACTTAAAGCTATTGATCAATTTTGACACATGCAAGTCTTTTGGCATCATTTCCTTCGAAACCGACTCAGTGAGTCTTTGAATATACACAATATGCATTCAGAATTGTTTCGTTTCGTGTGCACTTCTTTTCCAATTCTCCCAGTCTTTCACTTCTCACAGTATTGCCCTATTTTTGTGCTCCACGGTGGATTGGAGGCGAGAAATTGTTTAGCCAGTCATTTAAGCATCATGCACTGCAGGAGTCTGAGTCGGATGCTGTTTTTCATTATTATAGCGATCCATTCTGAGCTGCAGCCTCCAGACCGTGTGTGTCTGCTGTACTCAGGCACTGACCCTGAGCTCGTAACTCACACACTGTGCCCTTGCAGTTGTTTGTGTGTCTAGCCGATGCTGAAAAGCATTAATCGCTCCCCAGCACTCAAGTTGTTGCTGACCAGGTTAACTGCCCCCTCTCTCGCACCATTTACCCCATGCCTCTTCCCCAAATAACTGCTTCAGTTTTAGCAGAGAATGCATCGATTGCTGAACAGCACTTAATGAATTTTGATGGCTATAACCACCATCAGAGATATGCTTTCACTCTATTGATTAAAGGCTACTGGGATAATTTTACACACACATGAACAAGAAATTTCATAGATGGATCCACAGGGCTTTATCATTAGCCCCGTTTTAACCTTTCTGCATGTGTAGTTTTGAATGTGATATTGGGAAATTTGATTATTGTTCCTGCTGTGTTGAATGAAAAATCTAGATATGTAAAAGCAAAATTAGATTTTGAGATTTTGGCAGAAAAAATTTACAATAGTAACCTATAAAAATGGTATACAATTTCAGAGAACTTTTTTTTTAAGTCCAATTCTGTAATTCGATAAATTCAGTAATAATTTAATTCCTTAACCCCAAGTACAAGACATTTTTAGTCCGTTGTGTTTCATATTACTATAAGACATTCTATTTAAATTAGTTGTGGGCTGCGTATAGCCGCATTACACGGTAGCTCTATTCGGACGGGACTAGTTTTCTAAACTACTGTACGGGTGAGCTCCGACTCTTATCATTAGTATTAGATGCACGAAACCTGCACGCTGACAGATTTGCGCGTCACATGCGCGTTGTGTTTGTTATTCCTGAAGCGTCTAATCGCTGCTGCGGCTAAAGGCACTCATTGTATACAAAATTATAAACACACCGACAGTTATGTTTTCAGAGCAGAGCAAAACATATGAAAAGAGATCTGTGAATGCAGCCTGTTACAGCTGCCACTGTATATGGTCTCATCAGTAATAATCAAGCGGCTCAAAATACTCAAAGAGCACTTTTTAAAATAAGAAATAGTTTTAAAAGAGTAGCCTGTTTATATAATGATTACAAAAATTTAAATTTTCCACAAAATTAATTTGATTTAAAATGTAGCCATGTGCAGTAATATTGAAGGAGAATGTGATATTCTCCTGGTTTCACAGGCTGAAGCTAGTCACAGACTAAAATGCATGTTTGAACGGCTTCTACTGAAAATATCTTGCTCTGACATATCTTAAAATTATTAATATCTTAATTTAACTAAGGCCTAGTGCTGGCTTAAGCTAAACCATGTTTGTGTTGAAAAATAATAATTTTATTGCATTGAATTGTGAAACCAAGATTCACACCACTACTTTTCAGATGGCGGTACTGACACACAGATATCCTAAATATAATAGGGCTTTACTTTTAGTCATTATTTAGGTTGAACACAAATTCTGAATGCCTTCAAATGAGCCATTTTAATCTATATTAATCTAGATTAAAAAAAAATAATCTATGCTCACCCCTAATTTAAACATATTTCGTCTTGGTAACACTTTATTTTGATAATCCACTTTAGACATCAGTAACTTTTTTTTTTTATGGTTACAACTATTAGTTGTTTATGAGCATGCATATTACTAGAATATTGGACAATTATTAGTGCTAATTAAGCACATATCAATGCCTTATTCTGCATGACCTTGTTCTGTATCCCTAATCATACTCAATACTACTTAAGCAACAAATTAAGAATTTATTGAGGGAAAAGTTAGTTACCAGTGTTACCAGACATTCTAGTAATAGCAAGTTATTTTGCAATTAGTAATCATTAGAGTATTAGTAGACTTTTTTGCATAATATCTTCACTTTATTTTGGTGGGTCCACAAAAACATCAAGAAATCTTTCTTGTACTGTATACTGTATGTCAACTTATACTACTAACCCTAAACCTAGTCTACTTTAAACGTTAGACATGTAACTGCAAATGAATGAGAATTAGTTGACATGTACTGTAGTTGAAATATACAGTAATTACAAAATGACTTGTAGTTAGTAGAATAAGTGGACTGTCAAAATAAAGTGTGACCCATATCTCAAATAATTTCTCTGTTTTTGTCTGTCAGTTGTCAGGCTCAGCCAGTAGAACATTGTTTATTTCCAGTCCAGCAGTATGGTTATGTGAGTTGATTTCTACTGATTTCCTTCTTCTCCATCCTCGGTGTGTGGGTCTCATCGAGCGTCAGAATGAAAGGCTTTGTTCTGAGTCACTCTGTTCAGTGGAGGACTTCAAATGAATGAACTCATTGGTGCAGTACAAGGCCAAGTATGTAACACTATTCCGCCAACTCATTTGGCCTGGAAACACTGATGATAGCATTATCAGTACACAGTGGATGAAAGACAAGTATAGTCTCCATGCTATAGTTCAATGAAATATTCTGGTAACAAATTAAGCTTAAAAATAATAATAACTTAATAATAATAATAATATTATATAATATACCACTAAACAAATAAATATAATTTTGGTTCATCCTTTTTTTAAAGTACTGAATGTACCACTAAACAAACAAACTAAATTACTAATTAATTTATTCATATTTGATTCATCCATATTTTTATGTACTTATTATGGAAGTACATTTTTGTGTGTATATACTGTATATATATAGATATATATATAAATTTCCTTAGAATTTTATAAGAAAACATTTTATAAAAGCACAATGAATTCTGCTGTTAAATATTATATATTTTATAACTAAATATTTTATTATATATTATATAAATATTATATGTATATATTAAATACTATTATACATTTTATTGATGTATTATTTTTAGATTAAAATATGAAGTATTATTTATAATGGAAGTGAGTATGAAGCATTTTAATTAATTTCATAATAGCTTTATTTTTGGAATTTGCTGTAAAGTTGCTTTTTTGACAATTATTTTATGTCATTTTATGGTTTATGGCACTGAATTTCACTAAATAGAAATACAAAAAGCTCAGTAAGTGTTTTTTTTTTCACCTTAAAAGCATATGTACAATAGTTTAAACATTTGTTTATATTATGTGGTTATATTTACAAATGTTAAATTTTTTTTACTAGTACTGTATATGATTTTACATCCGTATGGTTTAGCAGATACCAGAGTACATGTCCACATCTTCTCAGAGCTGTATGATACTGGTTATGAAGCAATTCAAATAATGTGTTATCACAGTTACCTTTCCGCATTTTCCATGTATCTGGTCACCAACATGGTTGACACCTCTGATAATGCTATTGTAAGGTATACGCAGATCCAGAGAGAGATGCACTGTAGATCAGAAAGCCGCCCTTTCTACTAAAGGTCGACTGGGAAAAAAAGATGGCTATTGTTCTTCCACGTGTCTTCACAGACAGGAGGGAAATGAATGTTCATGGTGTGTGACAGACAGGTATCTGATCAGTCAGATCATCATGATTACAATCTCCTTTATTAAACACCCGTCTATCAAACTTGAGTTCTGCAAGTGTAAAACTGTCCACTTGATGTCAGCCATCAGGAAAACTGCATTAAACATGCTGGCAGCTCGTGTGGTGATGTATTGTTAGTCGTATATGCTATGATATTATTTGTGCGTTCCGTACAGAGGCTATATGAGACAGTGTTTGTATTGCAGGAGGGTTTTGTCGCTGTATAATTGGCTGTGGTATCTTGTCCTCTCTGCTCTGGTTTCTGTGTTTGCTCTCTTGAAAGTGTACAGCAGGATCTGACTCGAACGGCCTCTGGGGAAATATTGATACATTTTGGAAGCAAAGGTGAACTTGGATGAACACACACACATATACACGTGTCTTAAGCCTTTGTACCGGGACACTTCATGAAGGTCACCCTGAAAGGCGGCGCAATATTCCTGCCTAACTGCATCCAGAAGCACCAGACTCTGAGCCAATTTTGCCTTTAATCTTCTAAGAAGAAGTGCACGTCTTTCCTAACCTATTCCATCAGCTTTCCCTCCCCCTTTACCTGCCACATCTCCCTCCGTCCCCTGATCCGCTGTCCGGGTTAGACAAAACAACCTGGCTTTTGTTTCGGATGCAAATAACATCAAATGGCCCTCTTTTGTGCGGGCAAGGAGTTTCTGCTGAGAAAGCAGTGTTACTGTGTAATTGAAGGGTTTTGTGTTCTTTATTTCATTACTTTCGTCTTCACGGTAGAGAAGACTCTCAGAGTCACATATCAAAGCCAAAGAACTATGTAGTTAAATTGTTTATTATTATTTTAAGTAAACAAATTATGAAAAGTATGTGTGTGTGTGTGTGTGTGTGTGTGTGTGTGTGTATGTATATATATATATATATACATTAAATTACTTATTCATTTATATTTATTTTCTATAAAATATGTATTTTAAATGTTTGTTTATGATATAAATATAAATGTATATTTATTATATGTAAAATATGATAATGATGAATGATAAGTATTTATAAATCTAATATATTGTAAATGAATTTGTTTTATTCATTATTATCTAATAAGATATTATTTAATAATGTAATAAAATAGAATTTAATTACAGTATATATAAATAATAAAATGATTCATTTGACTTAAATTATATATTTATAAATATTTATTTTATAAAAAGATGTAATTTGTATGAATATATAAATGCAATATATATATTGCATGTATTGTCTTTTTATTCTAAATATTAAAATAACAATTTTTTACTTAAATTACATATTTATGTTTATTTTATTTTAAATGTATAATTTAGTTAAATGTTTAAATGTAATAAAAATGTATGGATTTATATAAACATTAAATTAATAAACATAAAACATAATTTTTTGGCTTAAATTATGTTAGTTTATATTTTATATAATATTTATAATGTGAATATTTACTTCTAATATAAATTAAATGTATTTATTATTACAGTAAATATGTATAATAAAATTACCATTACAACATACCTATTGATGTTTGTATTTTTTATATATATATATATATATATATATATATATATATATATATATGCACATATACACTGTATATATGTTATTGCTGTCAAATTATTTATTGTGATTGCATTCAAAATTCTATCAAAATTGTATTATAAATATATTTAAAATACAATCATCACATATTTTTCTTAAATATATACATGCAAGTGTTTATATTTATATATACATAATAAATATACAAGGTAAACACTCATATATTTTGTAAACAAGAACTTTTATTTTGAATGCGAATAATCATGCTTAATTGTTTGACAGCACTTATATATTAGTGCTATCAAACGCTAATCATATATTATTAATCATATACAAGTGATACTGATGTACGTCTATTGCACAGATTTTGTGAGGTGTTATCGATTAGTGTTCTTCGGGTGTGGCATTCAGATTTAAAATATAGAGTTAACTGATGTCTCTGCAAACACACACACACACACACACACACACATCAGTGTCCCACACAATTTCACATTTCTAAACCTCCAGCCCTGAGCAGAGTTTATTCAATCTCAGAGCAATTTGCTCTATATCGAATTACAGCCACCTCTTCCATTTTGGAAATTGCTGCAAACTAAGGTTGACAGTTCAAAAAATAGCAAATTGGGCAGAGTGAAGGAAAGCACTCTTGTCATAGACTCAGATGATGAATAATTCCAATGTCACTTTGTACTGTGCCATTGCTCTTGCTAGCAGAGAGCTGATGAAGTGGTCTATCTGATATGCATGTGCAGTTGTACTCTCATCTGACGTACAGTAAGAGTGCTGGGACAGAGCTGAGCGTGAAAAGCTCTAATTATATCTCATGTATGAAAGGCTTATACACCATGGGTGGTGGAATCCTTCACAACTGCTTTCCCTAATGGATTTCCCCCTCACTGTAAAGTTTAACAGCACCAGTCGTCATGCTGCTGGGGCCATTACTGAAGCTTATTAAACTTTTTATAATCTTATAAAAGTTTGTGGAGCCTGCACACCTCGCACAGGATCTCAGTGAATGTTTATGGACTTCATTAAATGAAAATGTGGGAAAACCTTTACATGCATGAAGAAACACATTAACCATGTTATTAAAAACATTCATTTTAATTAATTAATTAATTTTAACTTTTTTCATTTGTTTATTGACATTAATTTCATAACAGTTAGGCACATTTTCAGTTTTATTTTAGAATAATTAAGATACCAATAAAGTTTTATTTATATTTTGGATTAGTTATTTTTTATTTTTAAACATATAAATTTTTAGTGTTTTTTGTCGTTTTGATTCTGTCTATATACTTTTTTTAATTAATTGTTTTCATTTTCGTTATTTTAGTACATCAAGTTGAACTAAAATAAATATTTAATTTAATTTAATTCAAAATTGTATTTTTAGTTTTAGTATATTTCATTTTAAATTACATTTTTATTTAAATGTTAATTAAATAAAAAGCTTAAATATTTTTTTCAAAAACATACGAATAAAGTAACAAAAAAAAGTATATGTCCTTAAAAGTCCAGATAAACAATATTGTTATTATTGTTATAATTATTATTATTATTATTATTATTTTTTGCTATTTAGCTTTAATGAAACATATGGTTGAAAGAGTGCTTAATTTTTTTGTCAAACAAAATTAAAAAAAAAAAAAAAAATTAATAAATACAGAAACATTTTTTATATATTTATTTCTTTTATGATTATAAGAATGCTATATTTCACGAGTCAAATTTGTTTGGAGTTCTGGTGCTGAAGTGTTTGTGAGCAGCATGCATTAGCAGCCAGGCCACTTCCAGGCCATCTAAAAAGCAAGTCTTCTTTCATCCCATCAAATTTATGTATGAAGACAAAACAGCTGCACTCACTTGTAAACCATCAACATCTGTGTCCTACTTTAAAACCCTCTCCAAAAAAGTGTAAAAAGCATTGGAGCAGCATGGCGAGAGCGTTTGCATCCAAAAATGTTTCGCTCTTTCTCCTTCAGCGCCAAACTGGGTCAAGATAAGAATCCATCATCATAGAGAAGATAAGTGCCTGGTTTTGGTTGTTGTTGTTGTTGTTGTTTGGAGGTTCTCTGTGAGCTTGAAGCGCTGCTGCTATAATGTGGCGCGGGGCAGATATGGGTTGAGACAGACAGCCAGGCGTGAAGTTGCGTCTCTCGTCTCCAAACCACAGGAACATTTGTCTTCTGGCAGACATCCATCACCCTCAGCTCTGTCTGGCTCGGAGCGGCTTCATTATCTGCAGAACGCTTTACTTCCACAGTTCTGCGGACAGACTTGATGCCTGCTTCTGTCAATAATGCGTCATATTTGATTTCCCTGCCAATAATAACTCAGCACAAATGGATGGAAGTGTGGTTTGTCAAATCATCTTGCTGATTCCTTGTCTGAGCAAATTTATCCCTAAAATGTAACAATATAAATGAAATGTTACATGTGTTAACACAGCACTGATATGATGTGTGCACTTTATGCTGAGTTACATATAAATACACTACAATACATGCAATACATTTTTTGTATTATTTTAATATGGTGCTACAGTAGATGTCAATGTACATATTGCAGTTTTATTTATTTATTCAAGATGTATTTTACTTTAATTATTTGTTTCCCTTTTTTAATAAATTCCTATCATTATTTTTTAATGCATTATAAAGCAATACAATTAACATGATGATATTTATTTATTTAATTCAAAAATATTTGTTTTATTTCAGTTGTATTTTTTTATTAATTTGTATTTTATTCTGTTTTTAATACTAATTAATAACATTCAAACAATTATACAAATATTAATATGCATGTTGTAATGGATTTTATTTTTCTATTAAATTGTTAAATTAAATTCATTCTACTTTATTATAATTCATATATGTTTTTGTTTTTAAATAACCATTTTTCAGTGAGTTGCTAGATCTTGATTTTTTTTAAATACAATATATGTCAAATAACATAACATTACAGTAACATAACAATTTCATTGCCTTTGTGTTGTTTAGTTTTGTTTTGATGACTCCCTGCCAGTATTAATAATGATTGATTGATTGATCAGTTGATTGTCCCCTCACGACATCGTGCATAGTGGTAGTATATAACTCATTGCTAAAATAACTCCTCTGCTAAAGCTACAGCAGGTTTTGTCATTCCGAGCTCGAGCAGCAGCCAGAGGCCTCCTCTTTCAACTTCAACATAGCAGACATTTTCTAACTAATCTTGCTGATCTGTAGTCTGAGCAAATTTATCCTTGCTTCTTTTCAAGCTGTCAGTCAAAGGCAAAGATCTTTATGAATGCAAGGCCGCTCAAACGACCCGAGGGAGAGCACACACACTACACACTTCTGCAAACTTGTACGTGGAGGAGGCGCAGTCTTTTAAAATCATCTAACCTTTGAACCTTTACGGGTTGATCTCAGTCAGCTAACACGCTTTCCGCTGGTTTTCTCCTGATGTTCTGCTCTGTGGATTAGGGGCTTCAGCTCTGGTATGTGGCCTGTTGTTCCAGCTCATTGTGAGAGGGGTTGTGGAGGGTGGATGTGGGCAGCTCAGCTGGTATGTCCCGTCCAGCGTCTGGGGTCAGGAGCAGGCACACGTGTGCTGAATCAGTGCTGTGTCAGTACACCTCAGTGAGAATCACAGCTTAACACCACACAGCTGGCACTCTCTGTATTAACAGGCTGTGTATTTTGGCATACATGCATCTGGAGCTTTATAAGAGTGTCAAAAGTTATCAAAAGTTTCAACTCAATGTCTGTAGATGCCATCTGTAACACTTAAGCATAGCGACCAGTTCCGCTTCTTAGCATGCCTTACATTGACTTTTTATTAGTGTTTATAAAACATACAGTAGTCAAAATCTTATCCTAAAACTAAATGTGTTCTTGCTTTAAAACACCTTACTTGATGTATTTTTTGATCCCCTTCAAATGTTGACTACTGTATTCTGCATGAGTATATTATACATCCCTAATCCTGCCAATACTTATACATATTCTTCACAACTACATTATTAACTATTAACAAAGACTATAGAATACCCAAGACATGTCACTCACTAGTTTTGAACGGGGGAAATGCCATGATCAAACACAGGAAGCCCTGCCTTCTAAATAAAATAGCCAATCGCTAATTTGTAAAGTCAACACATCAATGGGTCAGAATTCTGGTTATTATAGAAATATTTAAATTAGGAGTTAATTGAGGCATAGTTAATGGTTTGTTAATGGCAAAAATAGGACTTTTAAATGAAGTGTAACCAAGATGTGCATAAAAACAAATAATGCAAAGATTACGTGTTAATGGATTGTGACACAGTATGTTATATTCTAGAATTATGCAAGTAAGGAAAAGCAAACCCTCACCTGTAGAGGTGCAAGTTGAAGAAGTCAAGTTGAAAGAGAACAACTTCAAACTTGTTTTAACTGTAGAATTATAACATTTTTAGTAAGCCGTATTTTTTTCCAATAAAATGTATTCAATTTTTAAACTTAGTGTTTTAATTTAATTTTATTCTAAATATTTGTGTTGTATTTTTACAAATAAATCTATTTTTGTTTGTTTTGCATTTCAATAAGTTTTTTTTAACATAAAAAAAATAACAGCATTACATTTTATGTTTTATATTACATTTTATACATTTTTGTTTATTAATTTTATTCACGTTTTAATGCAAATGAATTTTATTTATTTTTAATCATTTGCTTTATTTCTTTTTAACACACTGTGTAAAGCAATGCAATTAATACGATGCAATTATCCTTATTTTTTGCTATTTTGTTTTGCTTTTTATTTTTAGTAAATTTTATTACATTTATTTATTTCTTCCTCACTTCCAGTTAACTGAATCTTCTCAGAAACGTTCTCAAACGCCTCATTGAACTACCAATATTTTTTTTCCTTTCAAATTTGTGTGTTTTTACAGACTGAGAGCGACATGTTTGAGTATCGCTTTTAAGTCCCATAATAAATGATTGCCCCCAGCTCTCTGAGTTCAGATCATCTAGTCACCTGTCTTTGCCAAGAACCGTCAGTGCCAGACAGCATCTCTCTGCTATGAATATAACTACAGTGCAGGTGCCAAGCTCCTATGAGACTTGCCTCACTTGCTATTAGACTGTGTTTTTCAGCCCTACTTTTAGAAGAATCAGGCCAAATACAGCTTATGTGTCTGTTATCAACTTTCTGAGAAGAAGATGAAGCCTTTCAACTTTATCGATCTATTTTTTTTCAAAGTAATTGCTTTACACTTAAAGAAACTAAAAGTAATTGCACAAATGGCTCGGTGTAGTGAACTGTTTCATGAGAAAAATGCTTGCATCTTGCTTTGTGGTTTGATCTTTATTTACTAAAACAGCAAAATGTATGTATTTTACCTGTGACTAACCTGTGTTCAAATAAAGGGGAAATTGTGTTTGATAGGCACCCTCCCGAGGACAGTCGTAGTATTGAGTTGTTTTTTATTGATGTGCTGCCGGACTGTTGGCATTTATCTGTATGCCTGTCATTTGTGCTTATTGCTCTGAGGCCTCAGCTGCAGAGCAGTGTGTGAATGATCGCTGCGGTGTGTGTTCTTTCAGTCATACTCGTGTACAAAGACAAGTGTGCGTAGCTGTAATTGCTGTAGGGGTTTCATGAATGAAATGCTCTCATAAATGACTAAAGGATACACACACTATTAATCTAAGATGTGTTGTTTGGTTCTCCTCACACATGTGAAAGTACTGTAGCCTAGTTGCTGCTACCTCTCTTGCATTATTAATGTGGAGTTAGTGGTGATTAGTGAACTGATGGGTTGACCAGGATAGGAATGCTGACCATTTCGATTCATAGCACGCATCAAAAGATGTGTTAAAAATCCAGTGCATGCCGAGTGAAAGCGAGGCTGTGAAAGATAGTATTTATTTGCTGTTTTAATGCCTTTTTACAAAGCTTTTTTATAGTAAAAGAAAATATCTTTTTATATTTATTCACAAAACTGTACTTGGTTTTTATTAGTTATTGTTGTTTCATGCAATAATAGCATACATTCAGAATGGGTAGTACTGTACAGCACAGTATTGCAAAGTTAATAAAAAAAATTATGTTAGTTAATTTTTTAGGCCAATTAAATAGTATACAAATTAATCTAAAATGTATGTCGTATGTTTTAATAGATTTGGTTTAATAAATGTATAGATTGATGTAAAATTAATAATTTAATAAGAATATTCATTGTCAGTTCATGTTAGCTAATGTAGTTAACTAAACTATTTTATTGCTTTGCTTTGTTTTTAACCCTCTCAAAATAAATTTTGAACAGTTTGCATCTCTAATTGCAATATTTTTTTTGTAAGTTTTATTATATAAATTTATTTTACTTTTTTTATGTTTTCGTATATATTTATTATTTAATATTTTTTTATTTCTGTATAATTATTATTTATTTTATTGTTGTTTTTTTTTAAACCAGTAAACTGAATCTTCTCAGAATCCTTCTCAAAGGTCTAATTTGTTTATTTAATGCAAAAAATATTTTACTTTTGTAGATTTTTTTTTTCTTTCTCTCATTTATTTATTATCGTTGTTTTCAGCCTAAAAAACTAATTCCTGAGTATCTGATTTGTTGGAGTGCTCGCAGAAGCCTCACACAGACTGACAAGCATGCACACTTTCTCTTGCTGTCTGCTGTAGATAAAGTTTATCTGATCAGAGGCCTCTTCATTCCAGTGAAATCTGCTCATCAGTGCTGCCATAGTACTGATAAGATGGACCAGTGTCCTCTTTAGTGCATACTATTGTCATATCTAGTTCAGTCCACGATTAAATCAGATCTGCTCTGTCTCTCTCTACTTTTAAGTGAATAAAGCATCTGCTGGCATTGTCTGTAACTAAGTACTTATCATGTCTGAAAGATGCTTAAAGAGTTTTGTAGCACATGAATTCAGATTTCTAGCTTCATACAAAGTGTTATATTACTGTACATCATCTACAACCATGTTTGGTGATTTACAAGTAATTAAATAATGATACATGTTTCAAATCAGCTTATTAGAATTCTAATTCTAGATTTCTAGATCATGTGACCTTGAAGACTGGAGTAATGTAGCTTAAATTTCTGCTTTGCATTAAATCTAATTGAGAAGTTTCAAACCATGTGTAAGGTACAATATAGATAGATAGACAGCCAAAAATGTTCCCTGAGCCACCAGCGAAGTACCCATCACTGACCCTATGAGTCCTGACAGGATCTGTAGAAGGACGTCATTAGCTGCCCTCTTTCATTTCTCTAGTTCAAGAAAAGTTCAGGATCCCATCAGAAAGACAAAATTTGGCCTTGCACTCCAGTGGCTGCACCAGCGATTTCATGCTGTGTGCTTTTCATAAAAACCAGCCTCTACTCTCTGCTGCCTCTCTCATCCTGAACCATCAATCACATGTGCTCTGGATTCTGGATGAGCTGGAACACACTTAAAATCACAACACAATAAGCAACATAAAAATGATTTTTCTTGTTCTTGTGTGTAGAAATACAAAGAGCTTTTGGAGGACGTGTCTAGTGCGGCACGCTGAGATATGAGTCTGTGATTCCTGCAGCTCTGGGCTCAAATTCCCTATGTGAGGTACAACAGCGTTTATTAGAAATGAGCTGCTTTTCCAGAGGCATCCAATAATGTCACATGTGCTGCTGCAATGTCCCCAGACCTCAGTCATACATTACTTGCATAAAGAGAAAAACCTTTCCACATATAGAGATATAACACAAGAAATTAACATACAGAACATCTGGGTTTTCAATCAAAGAAAATATAATGGTTAAATTGTGCCCCAAAATCTAAATAAAAATAAATAAAAATTCTAATTTGCATAAATGGGTAATGGCTAAAGCTTTTAATATAAGTAAATATAAATATTAGATTACTATTTATGTATATTGCAGTTTATATATTACTTTATTTTATAGTATTTATCAAATTTGAAATTAGTTCAATTTGTGTAATAAAATTGTAAAAATTCTCAGTCTAAATATTTGTTATGTTATTTATGCTTTATTGTGAATAAAATATTGGTTCATTTGATTTGAAATTTTTTAGTTTTATTTATTTATTTATTTATTTTACAAATATACCAAAAATATTTCTGGAATTTGGGTTACATTTAAATATAATTTTTTTTAAATTTAATTATATTTTATTTATAATACTAATGAAAAAAAGTCACACACTAAAAAAGTATTGTCAATCGTTAATTTTTGTCACTATTATATAAATTATTGTATTACAGTAATGAGTAATGACAATAAAATATATCATTATTATTATTTATTATTATTTATCTATTTCATTTGTATTAATCTAAAATATAAAATAATTGTTATCTGGAAAATATGAATGTTTATTTTATAAACTATAATTTTATTACTGTAATGCAAATAAAAAAGTGTGTGTGTGTGTGTATATATATATATATATATATATACAGTATATATTAACTAAATGTAATTATTGTTTTTGCTATTGTTAATATGATGCAATTCTATTAAAATTCTATAATTCTATAATTCTTTTTAAAATAAAAAATATGTTCTTTCTTTCTTTCTTTCGGTTTTTTTTTTCCCTTTCTTTTTCTTATTTGGCAGAATTAAATATAATTTTAATGTTTTATTTTGTAATATTCATCTGAATACATATTCAAAGGCCACTTTTGATTAGTTAAAAAAATGCAACAGTTTAAAACATTCTGATGATAATGAAATCAGATCTCAGCACGTCCTCTATAGTCTAAAATCTCTTTCACTCCCCTACAGTTTCCTTGTCTTGAGTTCATAATATCTTCACCGCATTGTATTTTGACTCTGAGGCTTTGAACAGCATAGAGATAGAGATGTCCCAAGGCCCCTGTTGGCCCTGCACGACCTCTCACCCTCACAGTGAAGTGATGACACTGATGAGATGTTCAACCTCCAGTTCATCCTCCACTGCCTCCTTCACTAGAATCAACAGTTTTGATAAGAGCAGAAAATTGTAGACCAGTGAGACACAACGTACCGCCACGACGAGACCACTGCTGGGTCAACATAGAGCCCACTTCATGGTCAGATTGAACATACTCAGATCTCACTTAAGGATATTCAAATGCACGTACATTATGAATGTAAAGGGGCAAGCGAGACATTACAAGGTCAGCTGCAATTGGAGGTTAGAAGACAGAGCTGAAAGTGCCGTTACAAATCTTCTTCAGAGACGTCAATGAGAGCTGCCCATGTTTCTTGGAGCTTCTTGGGGATATTATATATTTAACAGACTCATTACTCTCTCTACATGCCCTGAGCTTCTTCAGACTTCATCACGGGCAGAGTGAAACACATTAAATGTTCGTGATTTAAAAACGGCTGGTTCATATTGCATGCGCTTTGTCCCAGGCCTGCTCATTGGAGTTGGCGTTCTTAAGTGTCTCTGGCTGTAATCTAAGAAGCAGTAAGTGGATCCTGGAGCCCTGCGGTCATTGATATGTCTGTGTGCGAGAGATAATGTTGTGGATTGATTTAATGCTCTCTCAGAACATGATGATTATGGATCATGACTCTCAGCGTTGTGGTCTCGCCTCGTGGTAAATGCATATGGAGAATTTAAAGAGCTGTTCTGCTTCCAATGGATTAATATATAGTGCATATTATAGTTTCTGCGTGTCACACTAATATCATCTCACTCTAATGTGTCCAATTGATCTGTCATTTTAGAATTAAGATAAGACCTTATTAAAATCAACATAGGAGTTTCAGCCATTAAGTCAATTCCTGTTAATCATTTGCAAAACTCAATTTTTAAAAAATGTTTACAAATCATGTTTTTTTTATTATGTTATCATGTTTTTATTGTTGTTTATTGGTCAGTTAGCTTGTATTTTATAGTTATTTTTAAACCTAATAAAATTAACCCAACTGCAGATTTATTGCAATGCACAATGAAAAAACATTTTTGGAATTTGTTAAAAACAGAGTTGTCTGTTTTTGCTAATTAAATCAAATATAAACTGTGTTTTGCGGAAAATACACACTTTTAGAATTGCACACAAGGTCAGAACTGTATTTGGGAGAGAAAAAACAAACAAACATAAACCCCAGACAGGCATAAGTCACTTTGGTGTATTAAAAATAAAACAATTATATAAAACACACAAAAAATAAAATAAAAAAGTGTCATTACATTTTTTTAACCATTTCAAATACCATAAATAAAACATGAATTTTAAATAAATTAAAATTAATAATGTAAAACTAATAACATAAAAAAAGTTTGCAAACACTGTAAACATATTATATTTCACCCCACGTTAAATGATACAAATGTAAAGTGGAAAACAATCATAAAGTATTATTATAAATGTCAACATAAACAAATTTATTTAATGCATTTTTATATATATATAATTTTATTTTATTTATTTATTTTTTTATGTATTAAATTGAATGTAATATTGCTTTTAAATAAGTCACAGCATGTAAAAAAACATGACTTATGTTAAATCTTCTACATATAAAAACTATGCATAAAAGAGTTATTGTATATTATTCTTTGTTTTAAATAACATAACATTCTCATTCGTCCTTGCTATTACATTTTTTTTTTTTTTTTTACATTTCTGCAAATATTTGCATTTTTTAATTATCTAAGTAAACTTTTTAAATATACAATTTTATAAAAAATATAATATAATAATGATTAATAATACTTAAAAAAAAAAAAAAAAAAAGTATTTTAACAAAATTTTCAAATAATATTTAATTTCTTTTTTTATATTTAGGAAAAATACTCGGTCCCACTTTTTGTTAACTGTCCCTAATACCTGTGCACTTCCATAGTAACTAGATGTGTATGTAGTATGTTACCACAGTGTAAGTATACACCGTTACTTAGTATCTACAGCTGTAATATTTCTGTAACACATGTAACACCCCTCAGAATGGTGTGTTTAATTACAAATGTGTAACAGGACTAACAGCACTTTTTAGTAAAAAAAGTGCTACACTTTATATTAAATAGACAATTGCTATGGATTTAGGCTTCATATATAAATTGTGGTTGGTGTCCAGAATGTTGCACTTTATATTAAGTTCCTGAGGAGTTACCATGTATATACACTGCTATTACAGAGGTGCACCAACTCCACTCACTTTACACATCCCTAAACCTACCCAACATACTGCTTATACATACTGCTGTTACTAAATGTAGCCATGTTATTCCTGTTACATGACTACTTAGTGAACTGTTACCAATGTCCTGTTACACATTTGTACTTACACACACCATTCCGAGGGTTGATACTTGTGCGTAGTTACAGAAATATTACAGCTGTAGATTCCCAAGTAAACAATTACATTATTATGCATTATGTTGTAAATACCTGCATCTGCATGCTTTAAAATATTGTCTCTGCAGTCTATGTTACCAAAGTCGATCACAGACTGCTAAAACACATTATCAAAGTTACAGTAGCTTCATTGTGCAGAATATTTATACATGAAAACGCAGTTCAGCTAAATACTTTATTGAGGAGAGAATTACACACAGTGTGATGTTTTTTAGTGAGTGGCACGATGAGAACATTATATATCATGAAATAACGTGAGTTTGCTCTCTGACTTTTCACTCCAATCTTTCTGTCTAATTGAGAATGCCTGCGTTAAGTCACGCTGCTTGTAGACGGTTTAATTCCTCCTTCTTGTTTATTTTATGAAGTTTGTTCTGGCATCAGTCTGCAGTATTAAAAATGCTTTAAGCCATGTCTTCTTAATACAAATGTCCCTTTCACAGCAAGAGAAGCAAAACCGTATTAAACGTGAGTCCGCGGGGTCATAAATAAGCCTCCTGTGAAGATGAGGTACTGTACACCAATAAATCTAAAAGTGCATGTTGCCAACCCACGTGAAGTTTTATTCTTATTCTAAGCCTCAAAGACCCAAGGCAATTTCTCAGTGATGGTATTGGCTTTATGTGATCTAGTATATAGTTAAGCAAGAATGTGGGGAGTTGTAAAATATATCCAAACGTCTTTGCATTGGGGATACCAGGAAATACGATTGGCGTCTGTTTTGAGTTTAAAGATATTGATTGTATACACACTAGATTGGTATGTGTTTTTATATATCATAAACTGTATGCATAGCGATATGCGGTGTTTATTTACAAGGGCTGGCTGTTTTACCTCTAGCACACTGTAGATGTACATTAACTTCACAGGAGACGCTGTTGGCGAGGTAATGATTTCCTCACTGCTTGAAGTAGGACTTAAAATAACCGGTTCTGTTGGAAAGTCATTCAGCACGTCTGTGTAACTTTACCTCAGATATATAGTTTGGATTGGAACTCATCCAGTTGCATGTTTGAATAAAAAATATGATATTTTTGGCAGGATATGGATATTCCCTTTTTCCACTCACACCCTGCTGTGGATGTGATTTATTCCCTAGACTGTTTGATTTCCATCATTGATAACACATGACTGACAGTGGCTCTTTATTTATAGTGCATGTATATTTACTGTACTTACACACACGCACACACACTTTGGGTTTTATTAATATTCTTAATATATATTTATGTATATGTATATATATATATATATATATATATACATATGTATGTGTGCATTTGTGTGTGTTTGTATAGACTTTCTGTTTAAAAAGATAATATAATTGCTATATAATATTATATGCTATATAAAAACTTATTCTCTCTCTCTCTCTCTCTCTCTCTCTCTCTCTCTCTCTCTCTCTCTCTCTATATATATATATATATATATATATACCTTACAGCTCACAATGCATGTCAGACAAACACTATTTATTAAATGTATATTAAATATTTCATATTTATTTTACATAAAGCAAATTAAAATTAGACACTCGAGGCCTATTTAAATAGGTTAAGTCAAGCTTTATTGTCAATTACATAAGTAAACATAAATATGAACCTAAATACACTATACATATAAACCTTTTTTTTAAACCTATACATGTAACTATACATATACTATAAATAAATGACTATACATACACATAACCTAAGACAGACTATACAAGTAGTTTCCATAATAATGTGCAGAAAAGATATTTAAAGGTTAAGAAGCAAATAGTGAAAAATGATTTTTGGTGTGTTGACAAGTAAACATTTGTCAAGTCTTCATTAGGTCCTTGTAACATGTTATAAGTGTCTGGTGCATAGAGAGAAAAGAGTGTTTCTACATGTGGTTTGTCCAGCCCACTCACCTGTAGGTAGCACACTCAGAGGTGCACAATGTTTTCTGTGTACATGTAGTGTTTATAGGAAAGTGTCTGGTGCATATAGAGATGATAGAATGCATTACTACTGTGTGTAGCGCACTCAGAATAGCAAAAAATTGTGTTTTTCACCAGTTTAAATGGTGGATTTCATACAAGGATTTCAGAGGGGGGTGAGGTACTTTACAGTATTACATGTAATCACTTACTACCCAGATCTGTGTGGTGTGTGTGTGTGTGTGTGTGTGTGTGTACACTCACAGTTTGCACATACACACTATAAAGTCGACATTTAAAGACAATAAAAACGAATAAAAATGAGAAATAAAAGCAACAAAATTACTATCTAAAATGAACACGAAAAACTCAAATATAAAATGTGAGTATCTCAGTGGTATTAATTGATCACACACTGACTGCAGAAAAAGATGCAGGTCCTGTCGCCGTGGGCTACGGATGTCACACACTCCCTCAGATGTCAGAGCAGACAGGTGGAGATGCCTTCATGTGAAAACAGCCTGCTGTTTCTCACTCTCTCTCACACTGAGACACACACACACACACACACTGATTCATCCTGCAAAATGTCCTGCCTTAGGAAATAAACTCTGATTACGTATAAACAGATCAAGATATGTTTTTCCTGGAGTACTATACAAATAGTAGGCATATTCCTATTCTAAATAATAACATCCAGAAAAAAATGTATACTTATATCAACAAAATAAAGCTAAACTGTTGTTTAAATGATGATTTTGATAACAATTTATAATGGGAAACACATATTCACTAAGAGTTTTCTCTCTTATCTCTTAATAGGAGCTTACTGCTGCATGTAGTATTACTATTTAGTTATGTAATTGTTAGTTTTGGGTATTGGGGAATCAAGGAATCTAAAATATGGTCATGCAGAATAAGGCATTAATTTATGCCAATAAATACTAATAAAAAGCCAATATACTAGTGACATGCATGCTAATAAAAAACTAGTTCATATTGAGAATTGGACCTTAAAATAAAATGGTATAAAAAATTCTTGATTGCCATTTGTACACTTTAGCTCTTAATTGTTATCATTTAATATTAAAGATTCATATTAATGATTATTCAGATTTAAAAAAAATATTTATGCACTTATGCTTACAAAGGTAGCATTTATTTGATCACATATACAATAAAACTGAAATATTGTAAAATATTATTAAATATTAAAAAATAGAAAAACATTATATTATATGTTTAACATATAACAAAAAAATAAACCAATGTTTTATATGCATAATTAATTAAATGTGATCAATGCATCTTGGCATTTAGATATTAAACTTTATGTAAAAAATGTTTTCTATTGAAATCAATACTGTGTGTGTGTGTGTGTGTGTGTGTGTGTGTATATCGCCTCACTCCCTTCATCCCATGCTGTGCTATGTAAGAGGTCAGATCTTACTGTACTTTTTTTTTTTTTTTGTACAGGCAACCATCTCCTTATTTTAGAAAGCTCAAATCTTTCCTCATGTAGACCAACCTTAAATGGTGTCTACAATCCATCCAACCACCCAACCAACCTTTATTTATACCATCGGGCACTGTGCCTGCTCCAAACCTACATTAACATAGTTGGCAGTTCGCCCTGTACTCCCAAAAGAGAAAGCAGAAAATCACGGCTCCCCATAGTATTAGCGCTCTGTAAATACTCACTAATGGCCAATTTTTTTCTTTCAAATTGTCCTTCAGTAATGAACACATCTCTCTCAAACTGCTTGCTCTTATTAAAGATGGTCTCCTGGAGGTAAACGAGGACCCTGGTCTGAACTGCAGATCTTGATGGCGTGCTTGAGTGCTTCTTCCAGCCGGAGGATCACGTCAGGGAGGACCAAGATTTAGAGGAGCTTGATGCATCTAAACTAGCCAGCACTCCTCTTGTTGGTTTAATTGCTTGTTTTTCCACCTTTATTTCCCGGCTTCTTTCCCTAGCCATTTAATAACAGTTGTGCTGCCTAATGGCTTGAGACTTACCACTGAGACTGAAAAGCCCTCGTACACACGTAACCAGGTATGTACGTTGTACTGAATTTAGATGAGGCATGCTGGGATACAAAGACAAGGACCTCCACAGGAAGTACAGTACAGTATGTTTAGTGCAGGAAATGATTTGTGCAGGTATTCAGATAAGATATATCAAAACAATTATGAAATCTTGGAAATTATTCATTTTTGTTGTAAAAATTGGCAAAAGGTATATGGAAAATAAATAAATGAAAAAAAAAACGTTTGTAAATTTGAAATAATATAGACTGGATATTACTGAGGCAATATGGTGTACAATATATGCCTTTTGCCTCAATAAACTCCAGTCCTAATGTGCTGCTTAGTTACTAAGGTACTTTTAGGTATTGGGTATAGTTACATAGAATATGCTCATGCAGAAAATGTACTTTATAAAAAGCCAGTATGATAAAAGGTATGCAATTAAGCAACTAGTGAGTATTTGACCCTATACTAAAATGTTGCATATTTTTTAAATGAGTTGTATAATATTGTTGCTAAATCCTTTAATAAAATGCCATCCTTTGGTCAGCAGATTATACTGTAGTCATACAGTAGAGGTGTTGTGCTGTGAAGTGATATACACATTATCCTAGCTCTAAATATACAATGTTTTTTTGCACGGCAGGAACGCTGTGTAGACCAATCAGAATCCTATCCATTTTATAATTCACTTTAGATAGACCATTAATTTCCTTACAAAGTGAAAAAAGAACTGATGTATCCCCTCGTGACATAGTTTAATTTTCTCCCTAGATTGTCTAAAGAAAAATTAGCCCAAGTCAGAAACCTAATGTCTCCCCAACGGCTACAAATGTATAGATTTTTCCCCAGTGTTCGTACCTCCGGTGGAAAGAGGAGACAGCCTTTGATTAAAGACATTTTCTCTGAGACCCGGCGTGTCAGATTCATCTGAAAAACACTCCTCACGATTCAGGTCCGTGAGCCGCGGAGAGACCCCTGGGCTGCATTGCAGATCTGAGGGGAGGGCAGACCGGAGCAGAAACCTATTTATTATATTGAGTGGTGGAGGCTCCAAAGCCTCCTCGAAAGCAGCTATCCTCTCCATCTCGCCTGGATCCTACAGTCGTGATGGAGCCACCTGCTTTGATCCTGGCAGAAAGACGAGACGGTGCTGTTGTTCTAATGTAATTCCGTTGCTGGCCGTGTCTTTCTTCCTTCGTTTCTGTTTTTGATGGGCAGCCCTTCAGTACATGTAAAACAGCCGTCGGACAAAGATGTGCACTGTTATATTTCCCAGGGAGCCTCTTTGTTTTTGATGAGCTCTGACAGAGTTCTGGTTGCTGTCCAGGGAGCGTTTGCGGTGTGGTTTTGAGTTGCGTGTCTTTTGGTGTGGATGCCATTTTTTTGTGCTTTCGTGTCAGCAAGCTCGGGTTTTGCAGCTGATCATAATACTTGTTTAGTGCTCTTTCCATTCTGGCAGACAAGGCCAGTGTGACTGATTTACATGTGTCTGTGATCCGGGCTTTGAAAAGACAAGTCTTATGCTCAACAGGCTGAATTTATTTGATGGGGAAAAAACGGTAATAATTATTGCAATTTAAAATGACTATTTCTATTGTAATATATTTTAAATCCTAATTTATTTATTTGATGCAGAGCTGAATTTTCATCATTGTTACACCAGTCAACAGTGTCACATGATCTTTATGAAATCTTTCTTGCTTTTTAGTAGACATTTAAAAAATGCATTTATTTAAAATTGAAAAGGGTAATTTTTAATATGCAGCATTTTATTTTACATAACTCTCACTTTTCTTTCTAATAAAATTAATAGATCCCTTAACTCTACCCCAAACTTAAACATAACAATATCACATATAATATAAAATAAATTCATGCCACATATCAGACATATATCAGGTCATATTTAGCATTAAACAATATAGCATTAAAAATAAATTTTTAACCACTAATCCTGTACAAACGTCTCAATTACGAAGGGCTGGGCAGAGCCATAGATCACTGTGTTGAGTTCGCGGGTGATTCAATGGTGCAGCTTGTCAGTGATCTACTGATGAGATGCGCATAATATATTGTTCGATATATATCGCCAAGCCCTACAGTTACATACAGTATGTAAACCTCGTTCCCTGAAGGAGGGAACAGAGACATCACGTCGGTGACCGACGAATCAGGATCTTGCCAGAGTGACCAATTTACTTCGAGCCAATGCCGGAGTGCTGGAGGGCTCAACAGGGTTTGCCCGGACACGGAAGTCTCTGGAGAAAAGGCCTAATGTAGCCACAAGCCAACCCTGAGCCAGGCCTCTCGGTGAAACTACATGTTTGAGGTGGGAACACAGGAGGAAACCATTCTGAAAGCTGTTCTGAGGTCCTGAAGCTCTGAGTTCTATCCAAGTAATGTTGCAGTGCACAGACAGGACAGAGCAAGGCTAGGGCTGGGTCTGCCTCTTCCTGCGGCAGCACTTGCAGGATCACCGCCTGATCCCTAAAGGAAGTGGTAGGAACCTTGGGCACATAGAAAACCACTTATCCAGCCTTGAAGGATCAGGACGCGGTGGAGGATTCCACACGAACCCGACCTTCTCTGCAGCCCGAGAAAGCATAGCCATCATCTCTGGGTCTGGCTCGGGCAACACTACCACACCAGAAGGGAGCAACACAGCCGAATCATTATCACCAGAGAGAGAGCTCGCCCTCGGATGCTACGATCGACATCAGGAGGAGCACCTAAGGAAACCACTGGTACTCTCTGTCCCGCAGAGGGCCCGTCCCCATCCAATGGAAATTCCACCAGCTGCGGAGTGCTTGAGGAGTGAGAACTCCCTTTTGGGGAGGCTCTCACCGTGATCCTCAAATCACCCCTGATACCACTGGACGCAGTGCTGCCCCGGGTGCCGGGACGAACATTGGATTGTGGCAGAGATGGTCATGCAGCTCCGAGATGGACACAGAGCACATGCACCGTACACAAACACATCCTCAGCATGTTGAGCGCCCAGGCACGTGAGGCAGCGATCGTGACTGTTCTTAGGCACCAGGAAACGTCCGCACCCAGAAACACACGGGTGAATCGGTGTAACACTCCACTCGTAACACCCCACTCGTCAGCTTACTTCAGAAAGAGAATGAGCAGTAGTGATGCACCACCTCTCGGCCCCAAAGTGAAAGGATAAATGACGCGTGCACCAGCTGCTCACTTATACTCACACAGTGATCAGTTGGCATGCCATTGGCTTGTTTTGTCACATTTGAAGTAGAGATCTGGCGAGATTTGTTGGTCACCGATGTGACTCGTAGTGACTGACTGAAAGGGCACTATATTTACCATAAAAAAAATCATTTGAGTGACCTGGGAACAAACTACAAAAAAGCCAAAAACACTATTAAAATAACTTTACAGTTAGTATTTCCTCTGGTTCCATATAATGTGTCAATACATTTATACCAGGGTTTATACCAAGGCCTGAATGTAAGTTATATTGTGTGATAAAAATCTTTTCATTGCTTGTATCTTAAACAAGAGTTCTATAGAACACTTTTATGATGTTTTTGGAGTTTGAAAGGCTGTGATCACAGTATTAATTTCACAGAAAATTGCAGCATAAACATATAGAATTCTGCCAAACTCCTTGTTTTCCACTTAAGTAACAGGTTTGGACCAACATGAATTACATTTTTGGGGTGAATTTTCTCTTTAAGATGAGTAGAGACTGACTTGAACAACTTTTGAGGGTTTTCAGAGTATGTTTGTGGCAGCTTTGCTTCTTCTTTGTGTAGTTTGCAGGAATGTGAATGAACTGGGCTGTTTTGGTTTTGTTGGGTTTCCAGTGCAGATGTAAGTGGGTGCCTTTGACCAATGACTTTCTAAATGCAAGATGTTTGCTTTTTTCTGTTTTTATTAGTTGTCACGACTTTCATTACTCCATTCCAATCATATTGTTTTAGTTAAAGTTTGCCATTGTAAAAGCAAATGTAAAAGCTAAAGTGAATGAACCTGAACTAGAAATGTTATAGAAGCATATAAACTCTGTCCAGTTGATTAATTGACTTATACATCCTGTACATTAGAGAGTAGATGACATGCTGTAAGTCCTAAGAGGCAGCAGCTCCATCTGTATGATCCTGTTATAGTGCCCTCAATACCTTGTCAGCCGTCTTCTCCATTATAAGTTCAAAATCAACTTAATTTACTCTGAGTGTGATGTGTTGCATGTGCAGATGGCACATACTGGCAGGAAATGCGGGGGAGTGATTCACACCATTGGTAACAGGTCTGTAGTACAGTTGGTGTGATGTCAGTGCAGTGAAACTCAGCTCTATATGTCTTCTTCAGGTATCAGATAATAGCTTTCAGCACGGATGACTGCTCTGACTTTACACGCTCAGTATAGTGTATCACATTGGGATGTCTTTATACATCTCATTCTGTGTATGTGATGGGTTGTTATTGTACGAACCACTTGTAGTAACAATTGGCCCTTATCTGAAATGAGAACATGAGTGGAACAGTGAGGTCTGAATATGCATGATGCATTTACATAATTGGCTCACTTGGGTTGCGTCTGGTGGGTGGCACTATCAGAAAAGATGAATAAGGAGTTAAATAAATTGATGACATTTGATGATATTTAGGTTAAATTTCACATTTCTTTGTTTAAACTTGGAATCATTTTAGAAAATGCTTAATAAACCTATAATATGTTAATTTAGAATATAATTTTTTATAAATTTGCATTAAGAAAATAGTGCATATTTTGACATTATTAAAAAAAAGTAAGTACAAACAATATACAATTAATTAAATATATGAATATGAAACATGTGAAATTAAAAATGTTAATATATCATTTATAATTAAAATATATAATATACATTTTATTTTATTTTTAAAAGCATTCCATTGTAGCATTTGTATTATTATTTATATTTGTAATTTAATGTGAACCAACTTGAAGAATAATTGGAATTACAATTAAAATTGTTTATTAACATCCAAAAATAAAACAAGTATGGGAAATGTATTTTTAATAAAATCATATCACAACATCAGTCTTAATGGTCCTTAAAATAGACGTTGTTTTGATGCAAAATATAGTGTCTTGCTTTTTTCTCTCCTTTGATTTGGTTTGAAATGTGACCTGGGCTTGTTTTCTAGATTCACATTTGAATACTGACACAGAATTATCTCTTGTCTCTTTCTCTCTCTCCATCTTAGCATAAACTGTATATATATTCTGATAAATAAATTTGTTTATTGTGGGTCTTTTGCAGTGTGAACAGGATTGCATATCTGAGAGCTTCACTACTTGCCAAAGCAAATGCAAATGAACACAATGCGTTTTTATGTTGGACAGAGGTCTTGCATTTACTTCAGCAGATCTAAACACTATTTCGCATTCAGTTCTGGATGGTTTCACGTTGAATTTATCTCACATCATTCAAATCCATGTTTGTTTTTTGGCTCCTCTTGAAATTGCAAGAGGTCATTTGTCCTGCATCGCATGATTTTATTTCCAGAATGTGGAAAACATTACATGAAAAATGAAGTGGCAAGTAACCAAAATAGGATGAGTGGATATTTCTGAACCATGTTTTTGTCTTCGGTTTTCAAATGAAGGCTGACTTTCAAGCTTTTTTTCTGTACTGCATATCTGAATATATATATATATATTATGATCTTGATCAGACTAGCTACAATCACAGTATCAGATAATACTATCGTATATAAAAAGGTCTACCTGGTCTCACAGCATTAACGTATCTCGGTGCACTTTTTAGCAAGTCGTGAAATACGTACCAATAGGTACATATCACTGCAGTTTCCAAAAGAAACACTATATGCAGTTCATTTAGTTATTTCTTTTCACACTAATTTACAGAGTTTTGATTAATAAGAATATCATGTTTTGACCTCTAAACAATATTGATATGCTGGGATATATTTTCATATACTGTTTGGTAGCTCACAGAGTACAGAGATGTACTTAAGAGGCTAGGAGCTCCCATGTTCCATTTTACTGTTTTTCGACAAAACAGTTAGTAAAAGGCAGCTGAAATGGCACGGTTGCATCAATAAATGCCTATTTAAATCAGTTTTGCATTTGTTAACACTAAAAATGTACAGGGTTCACGTATTGAACCTGTGTTTTAGCGCCACCCAGTGGACATTTCTCTTTGAAACTGCAGGAAAACGTCCAGTAAGGCACTTAAAAACTGTGCACAGAGGTACATATTTGACAATGATGAGACAAAAAAATGAGTGGTAAAAATGGAAAAAGATGCTGAATGATTGTATATGCTTTATCCGTGCATGCGTTTCTCGATTGTGATGCGTGGAGCAAGACGCCTCAAGACCTCAGACATACAGTAGTTGTTCAGTCACACCTTTTGAAACCCATCTCACGCTTCCCACATGAAAGACTCTGCGATGGCGCCACATGAAGAGCCGCCAGTCTTCCCAGCAGCTCTGCACATATATTAGCCATTAATTAGTTGGGCATGTGCCAGAAATATGTTTTTGACGATAAATATAAAGGCAACATCAATGAAGACTCCTCGGTGGGCGTTTTCACCTGTCTAATGTTTCATCTCTTTCGTATTGTGTGCGTGGTACTGTTTTCAGTGTGTTTGAATCGATTTGCATTATTCAGAGTTTGACATTCTTTCTTGGCAATGAGGTGAAGTTTGCGCTCGATTGGGTCAAATTCTGGGTCAATATGCCTGTGGTTATGAATATTATAATGTACTTTAAATCAGTTCAATAGATTGTTCTTCTTAAAGGAATATTTTACCAAAGAAATGAAATTGCTGAAAATATACCCACCCTCAGGCAAGATGTAGATGAGTTTGGTTCTTCACTGAAACAGATTTGGAGAAATTTTGCATTGAAATTCTTATCAATGGATTATCTGCAGTGAATGGGTGCCGTCAGAATAAGAGCCTAATCAGCTGATAAAAATATCACAATAATTCAAACAAATTAACTTGTGTTTGACATACAGTATTTCACCAAAAAAACAAGAAATCTTTTATCGTTTTTATATTCATGGATAAACTTTCCCTTTAAGAGTAGTCATATTAAACTATGATTTATTTAAACATCCAGTGCTTCTTCTACCCCACAGCGCAATCGATCGGGTTCATTTTTTGATGCATTTTCTCAGTCTTAATAATTGATTGTGTTGTAATATTTGAAATCACACACTGCTGTGCTCCACGTGTCAACAACACTCACACTGTCTGTTTATGAGTTTGCTTTTCTCCTTTCACACATCACTCATCTGTCCCACAGAGTCCAATCTAAAAAGCTGTCAGAAGCGCCCGCTGCAGTCCTCTGCTTTCTCATTTGGGTTTGTTGTGACTCGTTTTGGATGTGTTTGTCCCATCTCTCCGGGAGACTCTGTCCAGATGGAGTTCTGCAGCCCACTGCCCTGCTGCAATCAGACCAAAACACACACACACACACACACACACACACACACACACACAAATCTCACTCAAAGAGCCCCTCGTGCTCCTTCGTGAGGGGAATGATTGTAAACATCTGGGATCTGGCTGAAATCAGAACAACTTATTCAAGTCTGGTATCACCAAATTATGAGTTTTACATTTGCATAAGCGCTTTTGGCAGGCTGCATGATTTCTTTCTCAATGGGAGGAAAAAAGACACAAATGGTCATATTAGCACCAGAGAACTAATGATCAGAGGAGAATGTTATGTCCTCTGTGAGAAGTAGAGATGTGTGTCTCACAGCTGTTTGTCATGTTCTCACACAGGTGACCTGTAACTGTTTCAGCATCAGTGATGGAGAGCTGCAGGACGTGGGGGTGGGACTTTACCCCAGGTGAGTGACATGAGCCAGCCACATCCCAACATGCCTTGCATGTTATTACAGCTACAGTAGTTGCTAAGGAAAGTGTCACTGTTAATACTGTTCATACTTACAAACTAAATCATCATAGAGTTACTAATTAAGTGAAAATATTATTACATAAAATTAAGATTATTACAAATTGTTTGAATTTATTAAAATTATATTAAATGTAATACATTTGAATTAATAAACATATTTAGATTAAAGTATTACATAAAATGTACAAGCATGTAATTAAAATAAAATAAATATAAAGTAATATATTATATATATTATAATTAAAAACAAAAATAATAATAATTAAAAAAAACTTATAGTTAGTAAGTGATAAAATTACAAATACATTAAATTACAAAAATTTAAAAGTTATTACATATATTAACAATAATGGATGCTTAAAATGAACTTAAATTATTTATTAAAATTAAATTAAGTTAAATGTGTTTTAATTCATGTAATATTATAATTATATTTTTAAAATAAAATAAAAGTGATTGAATTAAAATGATTATATATATATATATATATATATATATGTGTGTGTGTGTGTGTGGGTCTGTAATATATATAGTATATAATAGATAATATAGTATATATAAAATATATATTAGATATGAATTAAAATGACCCAAATGCAGTTTGATTGCACAATGAAAAAGCGTCATTTTTGAGAATTGTTAAAACAGTTTGCAAATTAAATTAAATAAATTATTGGTGTATACACAATTCTACAACACTATTCATCATTTTAGGCATCATTTTAATCAAAAATATATTTTTTCCCCTTTTAAGCTTTTCCATCAAATGTTAGTGTGCTTGTTCATGAAGGAGACAACTGCGTCCGTGAAAAGCATACTTCAGATGAATTATTAAACAGGCTCTTCATACAGTCTAATTTAATTTTACATTAGCAGTTTGTAGCACAGTGCATTCATTGTCTTTGTTTATCCTCGTTTTAAAAATGACTTTACCCACAATCCCCTTGTGTTTGAGTCAGTTGAGGCACTGTTCTTGTTTTCGCGCTCGCCATGCCCAGCAGATTTGTGTGACAGAAAACATATTTGTATTATTAGCTCTGCAGTCATAAAGAGGCATTCTGACATGAGTTAGGATTACATGCTACGATTTGCTCTCTGCTACTGAACACGCCTGAGGGAAGCTCCCCTTCACACACACCCAGGAGTCGCAGCAAACGCAGAATAATTACACATAAACAGACATTCGGCTTTCAGTGTGACCAAATTACAAGTTGCCGAGACACATTGTGAGCGCTGAAATAGAGGGGATTTCCTCTGCAAATTGCTTTGTAAGAATCTTTTGGGCTGAAATATGCCAATGCTAAAAAAACAGCTTCCAGATGAAAATTTCTTATTTAGTATTGGTATATTAGAAATGTGCAATGTTAATGGTATATACTGTACAATGCAAGCAAAGTTCTCTAAAATAATTGATGCATTATTTTAGACTTATGAGCTGTCTTACATAAAAAGGACCGGACCTGTATCTGTGTGCTTTTTTTGGTTCTCTCTGTTTTCTTGAAAAGAGAGATTGCAATTAAAATGTGACAGGCCGGTGTCAGTGCAGCATCCCGTCACGCTCTGCAGATGACAGGGCCGAGACCCAGAGATGAACTGCTCTTAAATTACACTTTTATCAGCACTGACGTCTTTCATAATTAATCTTCATGCCCGCAATTGTCACCAGTTGCTATTTTTTTCACCTACAGATGAGCTCTAGATGGGGTCATGATGGTACGCTAGAATTTCCCGTTACTAAAGGCCAATTTTAATACAACCCAGTGGTGTTTCTTCAAGACGATGTGGAGTGATGTTCACAAAGCATTCTGCTTCGGTGATGTGGCATAATTCAGATGAAGTAGAGAATATAGAGCATGGCTTGATTTTATCCTCTGGGATTTGATTAGTTGTTAAATGTTAATTATCATTGCATTTCTTTCTAAATATTAATGATTAGTGTTAAACTTTGACATAACTCTTGCACAGTTTATTCTACAGATCTGAAAGATGAGTGAGTGAAAATTCCCAATAATAATAAAATAAATAAATTCATTCATTCATTTAAAAATAACTTAAATAAATAGACACAATTATTATTAATTATTATATAATTATATAATTATATAATTATTATTATATATTTTGTTTCAGAAAACATTATAATGTAAAAAAAAAAAAAAAAAAATGAATACATTTAAGTTAATCTAAATAGACCTGACTATTCAAATATAACAAAAATTATAAACCACATAACAATTTGCTAGAAATGTTAAAATAAAATGCAGCCCCATAACAATATGCTGAAATCCATGTCTACAAACTTACATCCTTCAGAAAAGAAAATTAATATTTTTTTAAAAATGTTAAATATGTAAATAATCATAGGAAGAGATATGATCTATCTATCTATTAATTAATTAATCTAAATTAACGCGTTAAAGGCCCAGCCCTTAATTTACTTCTCACTGTTCTCAGGTCAAATATTTATATGCGATTAAAATGTGATTAATTTCGATTAATTCATTACAAAGACTCTAATTAATTTGATTAATTTTTTTAATCGAGTCCCAGCTCTAATATATATTTTTGTATGAGGTTATTTGTAATTTTGTCATACACACACATTCATGTAAATGTATGTGTGTGTGTATGTATGAAAAGATTTGTAGAAGACTGGCATATGTACTGTAGGTAGCACTGAGGTAGCAATGTCTTTATTTTTTTTTGTCTATTTGCTTGAACAATGAACAGTGCATCCATTTATAAAAGATAACAGGGTGTTTTATCCCTGTCTATTTTAATAGCTGAAATGTGACACGCGCCGTCAGTTTCTCTGCTCTGCTGCTGAATGCCGGAGCATATTGTGGCGTGTTAAAACGGTCAGCTGCGGTGACTCCAGTGTAACACTTGTTGTCAGGCTGGATGTGAAGAAGCTAATCCCTGTGGATGTGTCTGGAGCTGGCGGGGGGATTTGTGCCATCCTGGACCCGTCGGGCCACGGTTATCAGGGGAAGAGGGTGTATATGCAGCACCCAAATTAAGCTCCAGCAAACCCGTGGCCAGCAGTCTGTTGTGCTGTGGCCTGACAAAACCCAGCAGCAGAAATCCATAAAGCTTTTACAGACACCCTGCCGCATGCAGACGCTGTCATGTGTGAAACCCAGGAACATTTGTGACTATTTGTTTCCCACTTTAACACCCCATTCAGGTCTTGGAAATTCTGAGGGATAATTGGGTGTTTCTTTAGCAGTTACCACACTTTAAGGTCCCAGGGGTTTATTAAAAGTAACAGAAACTGTTAAAACTAATTGGATAACTATATTCTTATACAACTGACTATTATGTGATTATAGATTTTATTGTGCTATCTTTTTTCTGACTTAAACATAAAAAATACCAAATTTTGAAATATAAAAAAGTGAATTAGACAATAAAAATTACTTGTTTATGCATAAATATATCCAAAATAAATTTTTAGCATCCAAAATAAAAGTTTATCTTACCATATGTGTACACTTTATATATATATATATATATATATATATATATATATATATATATACATACACACATGCATCTTTATTTGTCTCACATGGGCA
>JAUCNO010001636.1:24277-39995 GCA_032353835.1 Enteromius viviparus | reverse complement strand
GAATTGAATTCCACTTCCTGTAATTCCAATTCAATTCCAATTCCATTTCCTATCAGCTGCATGCAGTTCCAATTCCAGTTCCATTCCAGGAAGTGAATTGGAATTTACCATTCATTCTCAATTCAATTCATGAATGGATACAACCCTGATTAACACATTATTTATTGAACTGTTGTGTAAAATCAATATCACATTTGTAACCATGGTGTTTTTTTTTTAAGATAAAAAAATAGTATGAAGCATATTAATTTTCTAAAAGTGAAACACTGAGGTGGTAAAGGTCAAAGATGTATTATTATTTTTATTATGATTAATGATAAAAATAATAATGAATAAAAAAATTATTGTTATAATCGGAGAGAAATTTGTGGTGAATGATGTGTAAAGTGACTGTGCATATATGTCTATACCAGTGGTTCTCAGTTTCAGGTACCACTGCTCTGTACATTTTATACGTCCTTCTTTTTTTAACGCACCTGATTCAGATCATCAGCTTATTAGGAGGGAGATCCATGAACTGAACCAAGGGTGTCAGATAAGAGAGACATACAAAATAAGCAGAGCAGAACATGGTCTGTACTGGATGTGCCAGACTGTACTTAAACCAAAATGATAGAGAAACCCTCCTTGAAATACTGAACAGGTTATGAAATACCAGTGAATAAATAAAGAGGTTAATGCAGAAAAAGAGGTTATTTTGTATGTAGTCATTTCTCAAAAATATACTGTTGCTCTGTCAATATTTAGTCATAAAAATGTTTTAAATAATTTAAAAATGTAGAATTATGCATTTGGCTATTATAACATACTTTATAATAATAATAATAATCACAAAGCAATACATAATAAAAAGGATTCTGAGCTTAAAGGAATAATTCACCCAACAATTCTGTTATTAATTACTCGCCTTCATTTCGTTCCAAACCCATAAGTTCGTATGGGACTACAATTGCAGATATTTATTTATTATTTTTGCTTTATATAAACAATGCCACAATTAAAGAGCAGAACGCAAGTAAGAAGAAGAGATGCATAAATAATAAATTATTACTTTCTTATAGGTTCATAACATTACGATTGAACCACTGATGTCACATGGACTATTTTAACAATGTCCTAACTACCTTTCTGGACCTTGAACATTGCTTTTTATGGGTCAGAAAGCTCTCAGATTTCATCTTGACTTGTGTTCTAAAGATGAACCGAGGTCCTACACCTTTGGAACAACATGAGGGTGAGTTATTGATGACATTATTTAAATTTTTAGATAAACAATCCCTTTGCAGAATTTACAGTGCGTATACTGCCTATACTGACATTCTAACTCCAAAATATTGTATAACACCTGGTATTAAAACTAAATACAAAATAATTAAGAATCACTTTCTAAATACATTAAAGGTTGTGAATTACCCAGTGACTGAACAGGCTGGTTCAGCACAAAGGGTTGATTTGCTTGTAGATGCTACTCAAAAATATAATGCTGTATCAAAAGTATTTCCATGACTTTGTTGAACCATTTCTTTTCACAGCTCAGTCGATATGCAATGATTATTTTACATAAAAGCACACACTGCACCAGGAAAAAATGACATTGGCCACTATCCTTGTATCCTATCATACTAAACAATCCATTTTAGCATGCTTTTCATCGACCAATTGCAGTATGCTATGCAATGATTAGTAAAAGGTAGCGCAGGTATTATATTGCAGTGCGTACTGCATAAATGAGATTTACTTCAGAAGCAAAAGAGAATTGCTAATGCATGACTGCAGTCTGGTTTAAAACCAGAGACGGCTAACTGATGGTGCATAAAGCTTATGACTAATCCTCCACAAGAGGAGTATCGTTGATGTACGCTGAACATATAGCGCTCACTGTGTGGTTATGGGTCATTACAGGGCAGTGTGTGATTCTTGATGTGTAGGATTACACATATTAAAGATTGGTATCATGTTGTAGAGGACACACAACCCTGTTTACATCTGTCTGCAGATTTGCATATGCGCAATGCTGCTTTCAATACTAATGTTTGGGCCAGCTGGGCTAGCAGCAGCGCCTGAAAATCTGATACGAAACGAAATGAAAGATCAAAAGATATGAAGTAACATCTCCATGCCAGGATGCCACAGGTCTCAAAGCTAGCGGCATTTTATGTGTTATTCGAAGGCCTACAGCCTAAATTGGCTGAATTCTGACATTCGGCGAAAGCATCCGTTACGAGCTGCATGAGAAGCTGGGGACTATTGTAATCATATTACATTTTGTTGCCTCTCTTTCTCTCTTTTCTCGCTTTTTTATTCGTCCGTTAAAGACTTAAACGGCCCTCGCTGATGGGTCGGTCCATCTGGAGGATCGCTCGATCTGCTATGGTGCTGGTGACGAGATTAATCTGGCAGCGGTTTGTTCTGATCGGACGGTCAGCCAACCCCCGTGGATTAGCACATGCCACAATCCCAGCCTGCCCTGCAGACAGCTGCTGAAGACCACCCACTGGCCAAACATCAACCAGCGATCACCAGCTCAATGTCATAGCCGCAGGAACTGAAAGAAATGCGCTATTAATAAAATCAAAAGGGATGATTTGATCTTTTTTTTAAGTACTTTTTTGAAGTACACCTTAAAATAAACAGCATTATGTCATTTCAAACCTATATGACTCACTTTCTTTTGTACAAACAAATTTTTTTTATGACTTATTAGAGGATATAAAGTCATGGGTTTGGAACAACATGATAAAAGCAGAATATTTATTTATTGATGAACTATGTCTTTCATTAATTTTTTTTTCTTTTCTTTTTGTAATGAATTTTAAAAACTTTGTAAATAGAAAAAAATAAAATATATTTATTTATTTTGATGAACTATTCCTTTAATGAACTTTTGTATTCTAAACCTGTGTTTTTCTTTCTTCTGTGGAACACAAAATGATAAATGTATTAATTTTAATAAGAGAAAATGTGTTTATTTTAATTAATATTTATTACTGTCACTCTACATCTGTCCCTTCTTTTTTCGTCATAATTTTGTTGTTTAAAATCTCCATGACTTTCTTTCTTCTGTGTAACACGAAAATTGTTTTTTTATGAATTTAAAGAAGATAAAATGTCATGAGAGTGTATGAATAATAATTATTTCTTGCTTTATTTTAATATAACTGTCATTATCTATTACTTTATAACTTTAATGAACATTTTATTGTGATTATTATGTTGTTCCAAACCCATTCTGCTTTTTACTTCTCTTTACTTTTAAGAGAATTAACAGTAATATAAATTTGGATCATGATGAGTGTGTGTGTAAATAATGAGGGTTTATTATTTTTTTTATATATATATTTATTTATGATGAACTATCCCTTTAAGAAACACTTTGTCATAATCATTATGTTGTTCCAAACTTATTAACAGAAAATGAGCTTTTTTTATGAATTAAGAGAGATGAACATTCATTTGGATTTGGAGCAATTTGTGTAAATAAAAAGTTATTTTTTATTTATATTTTGTTATTTTTTTATGTAAACTGTCCCTTTAATGATACACAGTGAACACAGAGGTCTTTAAATTAGTTTATTAATGAAAAACGCAAATACCCACCTCCAAGTGATAACTACAATTGAGAAATAGGACAGCTGAACTCAAGGTCATTCTAATGGTTTCAGCCTCAAACTGACAGCAGGGTGGTGTTGATTAGTTTGGACAAATCGATTTTACCTAGGAGCTGTGTCCTTATTTAGGCTTATTTGTGTGATATGAAAAGCCTTGATGGTACACGACAGGGAAATTGACAGGATGGTCCAGTGTGTGCTGCATAGCAATAGTTTACTTATGAGAATGTGGATTACATAAGCAAATTTGTAAAAGTCATCTCCACAGTTGGCGGTTATTTATCTCCAGGACTCAAAAGCGTTTTCTGCAGCATATGAAGTAATGCTTGTGCTTTTCATGAAGGGTTTTCGGGAGCGATACATTAAGTGACACGTAATGGCAAGTTTCAGTCAGTGTCAGTATCATTTTGAGCATCAAAGTTTAATCCACCATTTCCAATAATCTCGTCGGATTACTCATACTAGGAGTGGCCGATGGGATGCACTGGAAATCTCGTTTTTAATTCTGTCTGGCGTTACTACATCATCCCCGTCCATATGTACAGGCCACCCCCTGCCCATTTACCTAAATGTCTTACCTTCTGAGTGACAGATAGCCCTATTACACTAATCCTGGTAAAGAGCAAGGCTTTAGATTTGCTACAAAAGACCTTACAAGTGCAGCTCCATGTAGGATATCAAAGCTGCGGTTCCGGTTGAAGGCCCATCCTTTGAGAGCTAGCGTTCCTTACAATCCGTCAGATGTCAAAGCAGCTGCTAAGCCTTTTGTGAACAGATCTGGTGGAAAGCAAACAGATCCAGATCTGGCCGCGAGGACGTATTTAATGATGCTCACAGAAGTCTTAGTGAACACCCTGCTAATTGCAACTGGTTCGAAGCAGCCAGAATCCAGTAAACAATGCGTATTATGAAAAATGAATGCATGGCGTATGCAAAAGAGGTCATATAGCAGTGGGATGGAGGAGATGGTGTAATTCAAATGACAAACACAGTTGTCGATGTTGTATAAATGGATTAAATGCTTTGTTTTTGTTTTTTGCAGGTCCTGCTATTCCAGTGGGAGTTGATGTACAAGTGGAGAGCTTGGACAGCATTTCAGAAGTAGATATGGTAGGTAATCCTGAACAGTTGCTTTTCACATGTGTTGTTTTGCATAACACCCTCAACTATTTGACTATAAACATATGAGCACACATTAAACGGTTGGATTATAATTGGACAAAAATAAAGCCAGTTTTTAGGATTTCTGGCCTTGTGACATAATTTTATTTGCAGTATAGTACATTTTGGCTTCAGATTCTTGGATATGTCCAGATGTCTGTCTTTAATAATGTTTGACTACATTTAAATATTAAAAAATGTGTTATTAAAACCTAATAAAAACAAAGCCAGCAAAACCACCTACCATGATGTTACATTTTTAGCAGTTTAAATTGATGATCATTCATTTACTGAATCATTCATTCATTAATAATTATAATTTGGGGATTAGTTGTTTTGAAAGTCTATACGCAGAAATAGAAAGCGTCCTAAAATAGGTTTTATTCGCAATGCAAAAAATAATTTATGTAAGAAAAATAATGCAGACAAAAATATTTACAATAATATAAAAAAGACTGTCATGTTCTACACAAGTTTTGTAAGAATCACTCTCAATTTCATAATTCTCTAGCTTTTTGCCCATTTATTACTGGGTGTTGTGCAGTTACTGAGTCCCACAGGGGTATTCCTAAAAAAGAGCTGCTGCGTCTCTGATGGCAAAAACTTTGATCATGGATCTTCTTTTTACTTCTGTTTTTAACAGAATATGACACCCATTCTGCCATTCTGTTCTCATGTTTGGGTTTCCCTCTTGGTAGAAGCCTTTGTGCGACACAACAAAGGAATGTGTGGTTCTTTTATTGACCACATTTAATTGCTGGCCATTTGAAATGTTTATTGTTATATAACCAAAAGAAAGAATAGAGAAGGGATGATCTATCTGTTTGAGCGATTTAGAAAGGCATTATATGGAGGCTTGAGAGTTACATCGACTTTCTATTTACAAGAAACTGCAAAGAAAAGACTTGTAAGGAATTGATGGAAGATGTTAAAAATGGCCTTGTACCAGCAATAAAACACTTCTTCATTAATATTAAATAAGCAAATTTGGCGTGCTTTGGTGCTTCGCCCCCCTTGAAGGTGCAAAGGAAAAAGGCGGGATCATGCGTAACTAGATACCGAGAAGAGTGAGACGATGGTATCTATGCCGAGGTGGATAAAATGAAATTAGGAATAATTAATAGGCTAGTGGGCGATAATACTAATGAGCGTCAAAGGGTACCGGCTGTGCTGACACTCAACGTGCTCTTCCCGAAACTATGTTAAAACATCCCTTATGTGATCGTTTATGTTGTTGCAAACAGAGAGTTTCTTTCTTGGATCACAAAAGGAGAATTTCTAAAGAATGCGGTCACTTTTTTGATTGCAATGACAAGGAATATAGCTTTCAAGCTTCAAAAGGATATCACAGTCCCATAAAAGTGGGTCCTATGACTTGTGCGCTGTGTTCTTCTGTCTTCAGAAGCCTTAAGATTTGGGATATTTCACACAAGTCATAGGAACCACTTTTATGGTACTTCAAAAAGGCACAAAGTCCTAGTTCTCGTTCTTGTGACATGCACAGTCTCCAAATGTCTCCTTTTGTGTTCCGAGGAAAAAGGTTTGGAATAACAGCATGACCAAGATAAGCATGAGCAAAACTTGAATAAATATTCACAGAATTTATGTTTTTGGAAGAACTATTTAAATCATATTTTTTTCTTTCACAGTACATGCATAAGAATAAAATATTTTTCTCCTCATAGTGAGAGGCTTAGGGGGAGATGTGTTTATTTTGCATGAAAATTAGAATAAAAAAACTAATCACACAAAATCTTTTCTTCCCCTCACTTTATTTTGATTTTCTCTAATTCACACCATGCAATTACAGATATGGAATGATTGACAAGAAACATTAAAAAGGGGTATTAAACAATAATATAACAACATTATGATTTTAAAATTAACCGTTAAATTGAAAAAATGGAGCGGCATAAAATAATCACACAAATTCTTAATGGCCCTAAAAAAGATATAATTTTGGGATCAATTATGACAAGTTCTCATTAGATGAACCCAAATATACACAGCCTTTCAGACGTTTTTTTTTTTTTTTAACCAAGGCTTGTTATTTAGTGAATAATTCATTTCTATGTTATTTTAGTTTTTAGTTTTCAGTCTTCAGTATCACAATCTTTTTCAAATCTTTTTAATATGCTGATTTGGTTCTTAAGATATATTATCATCCATGTTGAAAACATGGTGTGATGCTTAATATTTTTGTGAAAACTGTGTTTTTTTTTATGATTCTTTTATTAAAAAGAATTAAACATTTATTTTAAAATATAAATATTTGTAACATTGTAAATGTTGTTAGTGTCAGTGTTGATAAATATATACGCATGCATCTTTTCTAAATAGAAATATTAATTTCTCTGAAAAAAAATAAAAATAAAAATCATCCCAAACTTTTAACCAGTTCACAAAACAAGAAGGTTAGAGCCTCTGTTAAAAACATTTGTAAACGATTTCTTTTTCTTCATCTGTGCAGGACTTTACTATGACATTATACCTGAGGCACTACTGGAAGGATGAGCGCTTGTCTTTCACCAGCACTACAAATAAAAGCATGACTTTCGACGGGCGCTTGGTGAAGAAGATCTGGGTTCCTGATGTCTTCTTCGTCCATTCTAAAAGATCTTTTATTCATGACACCACCACAGAAAATATCATGCTGAGAGTGTTCCCTGATGGTCACGTTCTTTACAGCCTGAGGTAAAAAAGCAGATTATCTACACCGACATTTCTGACTTTTAAGTGATCCATTATAATTCCAATTATATGAAAGTTATGTATATATGTATAGAGTTGAAATGTATTTATGTAAATGTACTTATACATATTTATTATAATTCTTATTTATTTTGTACAATGTGAGAAAAAGTTAATATTTTTTTAAGTTGTTCAGCAGTTACTACATTTCACCTTCAAGCAACTCAACTGCTGCATGGGTTTCATTTAAATGTGGTATGAAAACAAAAGCACGTCGCTGGGTTTAAGAATTTGCATATTGCTGCGGTGTTAAAATTAGAACGGCGCTTCTGGCCTGTGATGTTTTTGCTGTGTCTTTTGTGCTGTAAGTTAAAAATTAGGCCAAGCTACCTGCGTGCAGGCTATAATCAAGTTCAAAGTCAAATTTCAGACACTGTTCTGGCTCCAGGGAAAGTGTCATTATTGATGGGGCTGGCCCAGATTATTTCCGTTGTCCGACAAATGATGGACACCACTGTAGAGAACAGAAGAGAGAAATACGGAGGGAAAAATGAGACGGCCTTAGTGTCGCTTCAGTAAATGGCGCCAGTGTGCCATTCTTGACTAGCATTACTAAGCACATTTACATCACATTTACATTTTTATTCTTAGCAGGAGCTTTCTTACCAAAGCTACTGTCATTCCAAGCCCATGACTTTCTCTTTTCTGTGGAACATAAAAAGGGGTGTATAAGAATGTCCAAGTTGCTTTTTTTATGTCTATTGTATAGAGAAAAGCAGCTTGGACTCTGTGCTAGAAAACAATTGCATTGCACAGAATGCTGTTTCAGTATTAGGTTGGTAGTGATGATAAGCTCTGGACATTTTGCATCATATTGGTAAATCTAAAAGCTGCTAACAATCTTTTCAGTATGTGAGGACTGTCTATATGAAACTTATCTCCAGACCTCCAGACTGAAACCCAAAACCGCCAAACGTTTGGTGAACGTTTGGTCACTGGGGTGTATTAAATGCATTTTATGGGTCAAAATGATTTTCTTTTGTGCAAAAAATCATTAGGACATGTTCCATGAAGATATTTTGTCAATTTCCTACTGTAAATACATAGCTTAATTTTTGAGCATCGCTAAGAACTTCATTTGGACAACTTTAAAAGTGATTTTTCAGTGTTTTGATTTGCACCCTTGGATTCCAGATTCACATATATTTTAGTTGTGTGCTAAAATGTACTCCTTATCGATTGTTTTGATTTTCATTTGATTACTTTTTTTATTATTATTACGTTCTTCATTTCATTAGCCATAAATTTGTCCTAAATTATAAAACACTGTTTTTATTCAAAATTCTCTTAACTGTGTGAAGTTTGTGAACAAACAGTTTGTTTACATTCATTCTTAAGGTTTAAAAAACATATGGCAAGCATTTATTAACAGTAAATTAATATTTATGATAAATATCAACATCCGTGATCATTTCTGGACATATTTCCTAGCCCTACAAGTAAGTCATACAAGTTCAGACATGAAGTGAGGAAATGATGACAGAATTGTCATTTTTTGAGTAAAAACCCATGGATTTTCATGTTCAAAAAGTGAATAAAGCAGGCATCTGTGAGGAATATGATGAAATGTAAAGATCTAAGACTGTGGCTTTCTGTATTTTCACTCGTGTTATACATGGTTGTTGTGCCCAGGGTCACCGTAACAGCAGCCTGCAACATGGACTTCAGCCGTTTTCCACTGGATTCACAGACCTGCTCTTTGGAGTTGGAGAGCTGTGAGTGAATCATTAATTTGTGTTATTTTTAGTGCAGCACATGCTCAATTCACTCTGCCAAGTTAGTTTTTCCTGAAATGGATTCTTCTTTTCTAGACGCCTACACGGATGAGGATCTGATGCTGTACTGGAAAAGTGGAGATGAGTCTTTGAGTATAGATGAGAAAATCTCTCTCTCCCAGTTCCTCATACAGAAGTTTCACACTACCTCTCGGCTGGCTTTCTACAGCAGCACAGGTATTGAGGGATTATTTGTCAAGTCGATTTATTTCAAGCAGTGTGGCCCCAAGAGGGATTTGGACACTTATGTCACACTTAAAAGTGTATGAATGGTATTACATTAAATATCAAAGCAAGTATGACATCATATGATGCTTTCCTTTGAAACCATGATTTAGAACTAAGTTTAATTTATTCTCGGAGATGGTTTTGCGGTGACGTTTAATCAACTGGTGCCACTGGTTTATAAAATGTGTGCTAAATTTGGGCAAGGTGTAAATGTTTTTATCATTTACTATTTGAAATAAATTCTGTACTTTCTATTCTTGTATTATTGTTTTCCACAAACATACTGAGCAGAATAACTGTTTATAACATCGATAATTCTAAATAATAAACAAAGTGATTTCTGCAACTGAAGATGTTGATAATTCAGCTTTGCCATCACATCAATAAATTGCATTTTAAAATATATTAAAACTTCAAACAAAATAAATTGTATGAAAATTTTAATAATATTTCATTATGTATAATACAGTACTTCAAGTGTATTTCAAGTTTTCACTAGTTTAATATTCGACTCCATCTGTATTTGATCTCTTTTTCTCTTTAGGGTGGTACAACCGCTTGTATATAAACTTTACGCTTCGCCGCCACATTTTCTTCTTCCTGCTGCAGACTTATTTCCCTGCCACACTTATGGTTATGTTGTCATGGGTATCCTTCTGGATTGATCGCAGGGCTGTTCCAGCCAGGGTTTCATTAGGTAAGATTATCGCAAATCAGCATGTTTGCCTCAGGCTTCACTGTTGCTTCCTACAGTATGTTAAGTCACGCACACACAGATCTTAACAGGATGTGCTGATTTTATTAAGGTATCACCACGGTGCTCACTATGTCCACCATCATCACTGGGGTGAATGCCTCCATGCCCAGAGTCTCCTACATCAAAGCTGTGGACATTTACCTGTGGGTCAGTTTTGTGTTTGTGTTCCTGTCCGTCTTGGAGTATGCAGCAGTCAACTATCTGACCACGGTCCAGGAGAGGAGAGAGCGTAAGCTCAGAGATCGAGCAGTAAGAGAGCAGGTAAAAATAGAATTGGTTAAGAAAACAGTACAACAGAATACAAATGACTTCATAACATGGAATCCAGGGTTTTATTGCTCTTACTACTCTATAGTCCATGTTTATTAGATTTGAGGGTATGCTTACATGCACCTTAAATTAGCTGGAAAATGTGATTAAAATCAACAGTTTCAGAACATTGTTAAAAATATAAACATTTCGATTTTAAAGTATGTTTTACTGTTGTCACATGACCTCATCATAATCCATATTTAAATTAAGTTAGTTCTGTCATATCATATAATTTAGCAACAATAATTTGCTAGACTTATTACAGTATGCAAGCGTTTTTAAAAAAAGTCTTTAGTTTTAGCAGTCTAGTTAAATAATCTAGAACGAGATTTTATTACAGCTGATATGACTAACTAGAAATATAAGGTTAAGCCCATTGCACAGCAAATTATTTTTATGCTCATTTTACTTTATGCAGTGATTTCCAACTGTAATTCACTACTTTGTCATGACATGATATTTTCTGTGTACAAGTGTAAATAAAAATAGTATTTTTAATCCCATCTTGCATGTAAATAGCTCTTAATTTCAGTCATAACACAAAAGATTGTGTGGATATTTAGTCTGACTCATCCATGAATAGAAAGTCACATCAACCACATTGATATTATTCTTCACACAGTGCTGTTTTTTTTTTTATATTATTAGCAAAACAGTCATGATTAATGTATAGTGTGTACTTCATCATTGGCCTTGGTTCGTGGAAATATTTTTTAACATTTATTTTTTCCCCATATGAATTTTCAGAAATCTTTGTTTATAAATAATCCTACCAACCAGCTAGAATGTAAATTATTAAATAAGTTTCTACAATACAAGCTTTCCATCAATCGATTAGCAAACTTGTAGCTCACAGTTTATAAATTATTGTTAAAAATCAGTTCATTGGAGAAAATAAAATCATTTTTTTATAATTCTATGACTTAGCTGTTTTATTCTATATATGAACCCACATTAACACAGGAGAGAAAAATTGGATTTTAATACTCTCCTTCTTTCATCACACTATTAAGGGTTGAGTAATGTTCATAAGATCATCAGCTAATTAACGCCAAATTATAATTTGCCCTCGTTAATGATCTCCTCTCTTTGTTCTCTGTTCTCCCTATTCGCCCATCTCAACCTGTTCCAGTCATTGCCCTGCACCTGCGGTATGTCCCACACCAGGACCATGATGTTGGATGGGACCTACAGTGAGGCTGACACCAACAGCTTGGCTGGCTACACAGAAGCTCCCATGGTTCCAGAGGAAGTGGTGCCAGAGAAACAGGAGCACATGGTGGTTCACCTGTCAGTGAGCAGCGAATCTACCAACACTAAGAAAAAGGGCATCCGCGCCTTACGCATCATGCAGAACACGCATGCCATCGATAAATACTCCCGCATGATCTTCCCGGGAGCCTATATAATATTCAACCTTATTTACTGGTCAGTGTACTGCTGATCGTTCTCCAGCTACATCCATCTTTTACTCTTTTTTTTTTTTGGGGACTTACTGAGGTTTTATACAACCATCTTTTACTTTTTGATGCACATCAAACATTGGCTCATGTGATACTAAACTGCAGTTACCTTTGTCACTTCTCATACGCAAAAAGACTGGCGAAATGCGAAGTGAAGGTGGGTTAGTAAGCGCTTCATATAGGCCTTTTCAGGTTTATGACAAATGAAATGTGCAACACTTATCAGACTTTTGTACGGGCTTATGTGTTTTCTCTTCATGTTTGCGTCATTGGACTATTAATGATATGTAATCTTAATGATTAATGAAGGTATGCACAGAGCGAAAGAAAGCTAGTGTTAGCTTCTCTTTTAAAGGTGTACTAATTAATTTTTCCACTGTTTTATAGCGAAATTATTACTTTTAACAAATGCGTTACACACGTACTCAGATCCAGTCATATCTTTGGCTTAGAAAGTGCAGGTGTAAAGACATAATGTAGGTTGCCATGTTGAGATCATATTTGACTAGCTTTGTTGTACAATTTTAGCAGTTTAATAATAAGTTAAAATATTTATTTATATTGCATATATTTATACAGTTTAGCAGTTCTCAAGGTGCTCTACGAAATAAACAACATATACATAAAACAAATACAATATATATATTAAAGACAACCTAATGTTCCTAGAATTAACAGACTATGAAAAACAACAGAAGAAAACTAATTTAACATTCTTAAAATTATTTAGTGCACCTTAAGTCTATTTGCTTATGTGCACAATATCCAGATTTGTTTCGTTTAGATAAGACAGTTTGTTTATGCAAAGGCAGTCACTCATGTTAATGTATCATAATTACCAATAACAAGAAAGAATCTCCTTTCAGTTTGAGGTTTATTTGGATGTATGTTTATGTGGTGCGTGTATTTGATACCATTATATTTCTCATGCAAAATAAACAATAATGTCTTTACTGTGGCTCCTCTGCATGCATGTTTATTTTATTAATTATACTTTTTTTTTTTTTTTATCATTTTGATTTTTTATGAGGATTTTACTTCTACCTGAATTTGAACTTGATAACTTACAGGAAGCTTTTCTTGAAACTGCCTTGCTTGCAACATTGAACGCTGAACTTGATGGTTAATTTGAGATGATTATTAATTGTTTGTATTCATTATTTTATGCTTTGTAGTTGCGAATTTAATTTGTAGGCCAATCTGGAAGACTATTTCACTGTTTCCTCAGTAATTAAGAGACTTTAAGTCTTTTTCTAGAATGTTGTCTACAAACCTTTTTTCATTCATAATTTGAAATGGCTCAGAAATGCTAATTTGCTAAATGCTAACAGTTGTTTGGGATTTATAGACTATATGTACCTTATCGACTAATGGGTCGATAAAAACAAACAAACAAAAAAAGCTAGGCTATTTATTTGTTATGGTTATTTTACCAACACTAAGATATTCTTTTTAATATTAGTCAGCTTAATAGACGGGCTTGAAACCATGATTTATTAACTGAGCTAATGCTAGATATGTCATATTTATAATAAATATTTGATTTGTTATTTTTGTGTCTGAGTAAAATGTTGTGAAAAAAAAAAAACATTAGGTGTGCTAAACTCCCTTTAAAAAAAACTAATCAAAAGTAATACTCTTTTTTAAACTTGTATGCATTTTTTTCTCACAGTACTGAGGAGAGTGAGTGGTGCTATTTACATATTAATTTATTATTTTCGTTATGGTAAAGCTGTCATTGTTAACCTTGTTGCATGTACTTACTATTATGACAATAAGCATAAGACATTCAAGTAGCCCTGCCCATGCAGTTAATTAATATTACTTACTACTTAAATGTATAATTAAACCATAACAAGGACACCTTAAAAAAGTATAACCTTTTATATATTACATTTATTTTTCTTTATTAATTAGGTACGGTTTTTACTTTTCCCGCTTGGCCTAACGGTCAGGAAAGCGCGCTCTATTTTTGAGTGATTCTGGCGCGCGCGGTCACGTGCGCTCATCAGTTACTCGGCGGATGTGCTGCTTTTGCCTGATCTCCTTCTCGAACAGCCCAAGCAACTGACAGGCCTGCATTGACTTCTTCCTGACGGATCACTGCAACTTTGTAGCTCGAGGAGCAACTTGAGGTCATATCTTCTCACAAATACTCGCGTCAGATGCACATATATCCGTAAGTACGACCACTTTATCGGTTGTTACAGATCTGTACACACAGCCAGTTCTGTGTAGCCTTATTGCGGTTCTGCGACTTTCTGAACACAAAGTTTACAGCTTATAAAGTGCAGCACGGTGGGATTTAATGCACTTAACTATGTCCGCATGCTTCATTCGTGGCAGTAATCCTCTATATTTTGTTGTTACACTAAATTATATGTGTCTTTAATGTTGCATTTATGTTGTAAACCGATGAAGGCAGAGAGCAGACCTTCAACTGCTCCATTTATGCAAATCAGCGTATAATCGTGTAAAGGAGGGCGTGGGGTTGTTTTGGTCGTGACTTGACACGATTATCTATGTTTATAACAGTGTTAAACTGGACAGATAAGATATATAGGTGGAAATGATTTCATTTGAGAAGTGTTTGTTTATTACAATCAAATAAAACATGGAATTTAAGTATATATATTCTTTTGGACTGTAATCTTCAGTATACTTCCCTTTTTCAACATATGTAGTCTGTATTCAGAGTGTGTGCATGCACACACACATGTAATTATACATAAATGTACAATTAGTAATATAAAATGTTTTAATGTATGTGTTTTGTTCATGGACCTACTACATATGCTTCAAGGCCAAACACATGGCAGTAGGGATTACAGTGTTCTCCAGATGAATTGTTTGTGCATTTTCATATGAAAAGGGTTATGGGAATGCCAGAGAAGGGAATGCTGTGGGAGATATGACTCATGCAGGAAAGTGGCTTATAATCCTTTTTAGGGCGCCCTCTGCAAAGAAGAAAAAAGGACACATTTGGCTCTGCTTTTCATTCAATCTCTTGTTTTGAAAGAGCATATGTAGCCACAAGGAATTGTGTTCCGTGCCCTGTAAGAAAAGTTATGCAGCATAGTTAGTGTTCAGGGTTTGGCGGGAACATTGCGCTGTAGGGTGGAGTGGTTTGGTGGTTACTAATATTGGCTGGTAACCAAAAGGTGTTTGTTTCAAACCAGTTGCCAGGGGTGACTCATGAACTCTTACCATTTGTGAGCACAGCAAGCCCGCCAAATTCACGTAATTACTACAGTTTGTTGTTACTACTAGTGTCTAGAGTTTTTTTATTAGTGTGGGATTTCCTTCCAACAAGTCATGTTCATTCTGCTGCTTTTTCTGTCATACTGTTTTGTATAATTTTATTCTTAAATGACAGTAATGCCAAATGGAATTTATTGCAATAACGATGATATTTTAGCAACAAAAATGGTTACCATTTATACGTATATGTATATGTACATATGTATACATTAGGGATGGCACGGTTCACTAAACCCACGGTTCGGTTCGTATTGCGGTTTTAGGGTCATGGTTTCCGGTTCTGTACGGTTCTTGTTATTTTTTCTTTTAATCTTTAACACTCCAAAAATGTACTTCAGCATATGATATATAGCTTAATTATCCACAATTTAGGATACAGTATTAAAAAAGTTATATCATGTA
>JAUCNO010001636.1:0-22057 GCA_032353835.1 Enteromius viviparus | reverse complement strand
ACATGGACATCTAGGATGACATGGTGGTGAGTAAATTATCAGCAAAAGTTTTTTTGAAAGTGAACTTCTCCTTTAAGTGTTAAGAACCTGGCAAGTAGTGAGGAGTAAAATGAATACTTTATATTATTACTAATATAGTCATATAATGTTATTAATATTTCATTATAATAAACTCCAGTTAGTGTTTAATGGTTTCATCAGATTTAAAAGAACTGTGAGCTGTTTACATCCGTGGGCTCATTCTTTGTCTCCATAGTTACATTTACATGCTAAAAGGATCTTTGAGGTACTTATTCCACATTAATTTCTCTATTAATTCATCTAGTGTTCCATATTAAAAAAAGAAAAACATCAAATTTGTCAAGCTGTCCTCCCTCACAGCCTCTGTCCTATGCGATTTCTTTCTTTGCCACAGTCGTGTTTAACTTGCTCACTGGGGATTAGGGAATCGTTTTCTGTAAAGCTGCTTTAAAACAATATGTATTTTGAAAATTGCTATAATAATAAACTTGAACTGACTTTCACTCTTGATGCTGTGGCCTTGATGCATATGATTTTGTGAAAATGAGTGACAAGCAAGTGAACAGCGGACTCCCTAATGACAAGTTATATAATGAAATGTATTATTATAGTTATGAAATATTTATAATAATAAATAACTATGATTTGTACATCCTTACAAATATTAATTATTAGCATAATATTTTAGTATAATTTATTTACCACTGTAATATTTACTTATGTTTTGAGTTACTTTTTATTTTAATTATTTCATTTTTTTTTTTATTTTTTTAGGTAATGTTATGTATAATATGTTATATATATATATGTGTGTGTGTGTGTGCATATGGGATTAAGGATTTATTTGTTAATTTTTTATTATATTTCAATATATATTATAATATATATATATTAATATAATATATATTACAATTTTAACAGATATAGTTTTAGCTTTAGTTAACAAATATAACACTGATTGTATATTAAGATTTAGTAATCATTTTGTATTCTTTTTGTAATAATTCTTAATCAATGGAAATGGTAAATTAATGATTATTAAATGTTGTCTCTCTTAACATTTTAAAAGCCCTTGTTGCAAATATATTAAAAAGAATTTGTGAAATGAATTATAAATAATTAATTATTTTCTACCCATCTAACTTGTGTCAGGAAATGAACGCTAGTATAGTCAAAGAAGAGCCCACTCTCCAGCACATTGAAAACCTGTCTGAAGCTGTGAAGGCCAACACGTCCCCAGCCGGTGCGGAGAAGATCACAAAAGAGATGGAGGAGTTGAGGCAGGCCTGGCAGAGGTTACGCCAAGTACTGCTGGAGAATCAAGAAGAGCTCCAAAGCTCACTGGACTCTGAGAGCGAGTATTCAAACCGTTGTAAGGAGCTGTGGGCGGACCTGGAGCAGCTTCGAACCTTGGTTCAGAACCTCAGCAGTGATCTGGAAAGCAGGGGTGGAGAGAGGACTGAGGAAAACATGGTAGCTCAATGGAAGACACACACGGTTAGCATTGTTTCTCTGTTTCTCTCTCACCACTCCCAAATAGTCTTCTCATGTGTTCATGTAGGATACAGATGGAGACTCAGCATATTTTTGTGACAGCACCTCATACCTACAGTGATTTAGGGAATGCCTTAGGTAAATTCCTGTGTGGGGTGAGACAGTAATTTGAGCCGTACTAAAACTAATTCTACAAGTCATCTTTTGAAAGAGAAGTTGTGTGGCATACTTCTAAATTCTTTATATAGTTTTGACACTTTGTAAGCTGTATTTCAGTGCAAATTTACATTTACACAGGCGCCTTTATCCAAAGCGACGTATTCTTATTTACTAACTGCAGTAGATATTGGTATAGGGATTTATCATGAGCTATGCACTTTTGTTTATCTAAATTTGACTTATTAGAAGTTGCGATGCTTTAGTTGTGTATGTGATTTAAACATTATTATCAAAAATGGCATCAAAGGTTGTATGTCCATTTAATCTTATATTATGACATAATATAAGCCTATATAGTACAAAAAATAAAAATAAAAAAACATTTTAGACGTTGATAATTTTGCTGTTTAAAATAACTACTTAATTCCGTGCCTATATAATGCCATTGTGTCACGGGCAGCTCAAGTTTGACCTTTCCTGATCCTGTCCCCTCTCCCACGTCACTTCCTGTCTGCTCTCAACTGTCATATCATAATAAAGGCAAAACACCAAAAATAACTTTTAAAAAAAATGTACGTTATGAATTTTAGATGTTTTATTATTATATGACGATCATGAAATGGCATTTTTTTTTCTTGTTTTTATTTAGTAAAAAAAAAAAAAACACTTTTAAGCCATTTCAGAACAGATATGTATATATATATATTTATATATATAAATATATATAGACACACTTGCGCGCGGGTGTGTGTGTGTGTGTGTGTGTGTACGTACACCTTATTTCTATCCTTCAAAGTAACCAATTAGACAAAGTTTGCTGTAAGCAGTGAGGGAAAAACCAACAAGGATTAAATTTTTTTTTTTTAGATCAATGAAAGCTGTGGACCCCATGTGGAGAAGTTCTGCATTTATCTGCTTGAATGTGCTGCCTTCAAACACACTGTGTGTGTACTCATTTCATTGATTAGTTCTCTACGTCCACATTTCAGGGAGCACGCAACAAGCTCATTGCAGAAGAGCTCAGGGTGGAACAGCTGAAATCCCGGTTGAAAGAGCTATTCCGATTCCCCCAAGATTCCAAAAGCCTGTCTGATGAGATGCTAGCAGTGGGGAGAGAGTACCAGAGGTGAGCAGCAACCACACACGCAAAGAGCCTCAGGCAAAGCAGGGATGAGCCGAGGAGAAATACTTTGATGGATATTTTATTAATCATTAGCTATTGATAATGTCGTTGGTAAACATTCTGTCAGGCAGACACAATGGGAGGCTCGTCATGTAGGTTTCCGTCCTCATTGTGTTACTGTCAACGTGATGTCAGTGACACAAGTCTAGTCAGCCGTAAACAATGTGCATCCAGCCCTAAAAGAGTGCTAGTGTAAGCACTTCAAACAATTAGTGCATTACTCACAGGGTTTACTGCATTTATTTATTCAGTTGTTTGGTGGCAGCCATCTGTTTAAAGCTCTATAAGCTCACACTGTATGGGAGTAGTAAGTAGATATGTTTTGTGTTTCCTGTGGCAGTGTGAAAGGCAGATCTTTCAGGCTGTCCTCTGAAAGCGAGATGGTACTCCAACAGATACTGCAGGATCCTCTGTACGGCTTCAGCCAATGGAGTCAGGGGGTTTCTCAGGTCCTGGAGGCCTCCAACGAGGTGACAGATTTCTCCCAAATCGCTCTGCTTGTGCAGCATATAGAGGTAAATTATTCTACATGTTTATGGTTCAAATAAATGCTAACCTTTTTTAATTCATCAGAGAAATGGCACAAAAATATTGAGCAGAGTAACTGTTTTTCTTCAGCACCAAAGCAGCTTAGAATGATTTTTTTTAAAGGATCATGTGACACTGGAGTAACGTTTGCTAAAAATTCACCTGAGCCATCAAAAGAATAAATTGCATTTTAAAATTATAATTAGGTGGAAAACATTTTTTTTTAATTGTAAATGTATTTTACAATATTACTGTTTTTATTGCATTTTTGATCAAAGAAATGCCGCCTTGATGAGCATAAGAGAACCAAAAAACGTGTACATTTTCAGCTATTTTTAAAAGATAATTATTAATTGTAGAGCAATAACCCATTTGTGATCAGTATTAAATCATTCAGATTAAATATTAATTTTAAGAATTCATACAACGGTTTTATCGGAGGTGTACATGTATTACCAAAATGTGTTTTAGAATTTTTGTCTAGAGTACTGAATGTCTTTTATAACCTTTTGTTAATTCACTAACCTTGTGTAATTCATTCAGAGATTACCATGAAAATAGCCTTGATGCTAGCATGGCATTAAAAAGTAATTTCAAGACACCAAAACTTTTTGCTAGTCTGGCCATTTCCAAAAATATAAAATAATAACTTAAATATGAATAAATAAATATTTAACAAATAATGTTTTTTGTGTGTTTTTTAATTTGCAGAAATACCTGGAAACTGTATAGTTATGCAACTAGCTATAAATTCATAAACTCGCTTGATGAAAAATGATGGCTTACAGTGCAAAACAGTTTATAATTCATTTTTAGCCCAGTCTAGATGGTACTTTGTGGGTTGTCAAGTAGTTCTTGCAGTGCAGACAAAACCATTTATGTTAGCCAGCTAAATACCATTCTTGTGTGATACTGTGGTCAATCGCTCTCATTTTGGTTTTTTTTTAAGCCTGGATGCAGACATTTTAGTTGTATTGAAGGTCAGGCTTTTATTTTCACTCTAAAAAGTTGTGATGTTTTCCCGTTCTGTATTTTTGACACTTAAATTGTGCTTTGTTTTGAGAAAATAAGGGTTATATATCGAGTTTCTGCTACGATCTGTTGTGGATATGATCATATTGTATTTAAGCATTTGCAGTGATTTTTGCCTTAATCTTGGCACCTTAATTTAGTGTTAATGCTTTGTTCTCTTTAAAGATATTGAGTGTGCTCTCTCTTCTTTTGTTTTATTCTCTGTAGAAGTTACTTAAAAACAGCGTGCAGCTCCAGGAGCGCTTGAGTTCGCTCCAGGTGAAGAGTGATCTGCTCAGCTCAGTTTTTGGCCAAGAGAAAGCTGCCAATCTGTTGGAAGAGCTCAGCGGGGATGTGAGGAAGAGAGAGTTACTCCACAGCCAGCTCCTACAGCGCAAGAAGCGCCTGCAGGTACCCCACCAGCCACAGCTCAAAATTTTACTGCTGTACGTACAGACTGTAAATGCCTGAGCTACATCAATGCTCTTTAGACCCCATTAGCCGAAACATGCATAGTCTTGCACAACAGAAAATGTCCCTCTGAAAAGAAGAAAAGCCCTGTTCATTCGACTCAGGGATAGTTTTTCTAAACAGAACAAATTAGCACGAGAACACAATTCCAAAAAGAACACAGATGCAACATCTCATTTACATATCGGCCTACGCAATATACCAATGCAAATTAGCATAGTCATAAATAAAGAATAAAGAAATAAAGAAGCCACGGTACACTGACAAGAACCTGAGGCCAAAATATGAAGATTTGCTTTATAAGTTTTGATATAGCTGGTATTGTGTGACTCTTAATTGAGGGTTCCAAGTCATTTTTTATTTTCTTGAAGCAATTTAAAAATGTCATGGCTTGGCAAATTATATTTTCGGATAATGTGTTCTTGTGGCATTACAAATAAATTAATATGTGTGGAAAAAACACTCTACCTCGTGTTGCGTGATTCATTTGAATGCTCTCCTCCTATTACTTTTGCATCTGAAAAAGAAACTTCTACAAATGTATATTCAATAAGGTGAGGTGCAAAAATAACTGTGTCCATGGCTCCATGCCTTTTCAGCACTAATTCATGTAAAACATGATATTACTATTTTAGCGCCAAAAAACTGGCCCTAAATGTATGCAGACAGATAAAATTATAAATTTGTTCTTACCAAAAAAATAAAAATACTTTATTCTTTATTAAATGTGAATTATTGATAGGGCTACCTCTGCTTTGTTGTTTTCAATTAAAAAACTTTTTTTAATTCAACTATTATTCAGTAGTTTCTATATCATTTAGTCATCAAATTTTTCTTAATACATTAATGTATTCTTTTATTCCTGATTTATTATATAAATGTTTTCTATGTTTTTATATACATTAATATATTCTTAAATTGCCCAGATAAATTTTTTATTTTATTTTATCGGATTATCATGTTATTCTTATATAATAATGTTATATTCTTATACCCACTGATGTTTTTTAATTGATTTTATATATTCTCTCATTATTATTGTTTTCTTATATTGCTTATATCCCTGTCTTAAACTTTAAGCACTGTATCCTGTTAATGTCCTCAGGGTTTGATATCAAAGACGAAGGACTTTTCAGATGCCTATGACTCCATACACAAAAAACTAACCTCCATAAAGGAGCGGTTGATCACAACGGATGGACTTCAACCTGACATTCTTGCCAAGAAGACCCAGGTCGACCAACTCCGGGTGAGCAGCAGAGAAAACAGAAACGTATTGCTGTTTCCGACATCAAACAAGTTTTGCTTTTCATGCAGCTTTTTGAGTTTCTTTTTAAACAGCTGTTTTGCTTTTAATCTCTGCATGTGGTATGCTGTAGATGTACGGTGACTTTTGATGAGATCGTCTTTCAGGCACACACTAAAAGAGTCATGTGAATAATTTAAGGAGCTAGGAGTTATGTCACGCTGAGCTCAATGTGTTTGCGCTGATTGATCAGAGTGGCTTGTCCAGGTGGGAGCTGGGGAAGACTCGCTAGTGGCAGACTGAATGTAAAATGAGTGTGCATCTCTCTGCAGGTCATTAGGAAGGACTTGGAAGATTGTGAAGCCCAGATCATAGCTCTTGAGACGCTGGTGTCTTCCAACCCTGCAAACAGAACAAAGTTTGAACGTCTGTATGCAGACTGGAAATTGCTTTATAAGGCAGTTCGGGTAAGATTCGCTCTGCTCAAGATAATTCAAATTTAACTTGTGTATTTAACTCTGTATGCGTGCATTGCTACAGTCATTCAGATTGCTTACAATTAGTATAATCACAAATACCATGGTGAAGCTGAATTACCAGTCCAGCAAAACCATGTTAATGTGTGGTTACTTTAGTTCAACTATTATGATATTTATTTGTAGTAAACACATGTTAAATTTTGATAATTAAATCATATGTATCACATTATCATCTCTGTGATAATGTGATGAGTCCGAATGTGATGTCTATATTAGTTTTTACAGTTTTTGCCGACGCGATATGCCGTAGATGCACTTACCACAAGCACGTTTTATATATTTTGATATATAAAATAAATAAATAAATACAAATAAAGTGCCAGATCACGTAAACTGATCATTTTGACCCCACGGGTTGAGATCTTGCATGGAGCCCCAGATCAAGGGAGATTATCACTGGCCTTTTCTGTCTTCCATTTTCTAATAATTGCTCCCACAGTTGATTTCTTCACACCTAGCTGCTTACCTGTTGCAGATTCAGTCTTCTCAGCCTGGTGCAGGTTTACAATTTTGTTTCTGGTGTCCTTTGACAGCTCTGTGTTCTTGCTCATAGTGGAGTTTGGAGTGTAACTGTTTGAGGTTGTGGACTGTCCACAACCTGTCTCCCGAGGGAAGATTTTCAGAGTAAATTAAAAAAAAATTTTTAAGAACTATTCCTCATATTCATTTTTTTTATCGTTAATTGATAGAAATACGAAATTCTGAATAAAGATGGGAGGCTACATATCTTATATCTACTAGCCACTTTAAAATGCCCAACTTCACGAGTGATTCTGATTTAACCCTGAAGATCTGTGGAAACCGCTGTGATCACACCACGGTTTCCACACCTCCTGCTGTGTGTTGATCATGAAGATGATGAAGAAGATGACTATAAAGGCCTTGATCAAACCTCCTCATTTCAGTTTTAATGCACTCTTGTGGCCTGATGATTTTTTTTTTTGGAAAAGAAACCAGTATTTTATTGCATTAAAATCCTTGTCACGTGTTTTGTGTTCATTATACATGTGTGTATTTATGTATATATGTGATGTTATACATACAGATGAAGGTGAACGAGTGTGAGGTGGACATTGCTGAACATGAGAGCTTCCATCACAATATTCTGAATATGGAGAAGTGGTTAATGATCATGAGACAGAAGTTAGAGTCGTTTCGTGGATCAGATGGGGAATGGAGCATCGATAACCGCCAGCATGAGGCTGAGGTACATCTGTGAGCAATTTACTACAGTTAATGTTACTGTTAAATGAGAAAAGTACAAGTACACGTTAGGGCTGGGCGATATATATTGTATGATATATTATGCGCATCTCATCAAGACGGTTCTTTGATTAGCTCCCACTAACGCCAGCTTATACACAGAGCCGGAGATCAATGAGAAGCTGCGTGTTGAGTTGCGCAGGTTATTTAACGCGCAGCTTCTCACTAGATCTACTAGTACATGTTAGCAATAAAGAGCTTTTAAAAGCTTTTTGCAATGTTTGAAGGATCCCGTTTTAATCTATTGTCCATATTATTTATTATTATTATTACTATTATTATGGTTTATGTTTCATTTGTGAATATTCTCATTAGAAGAATATATTAATGTTGATTTAATTTGTTCAATAGTTTGAATAAAGAAGGCAAACATTTCAGTAAAAGAATTTAGTTAGAAACATGGTATTCCAAAACATAATTCAAACACTGTTCAAAAACAAAAGGCTTATAATAAAAAAGATACAGATGTATGCTTAATATGCCTTATTGTGTGCAAATGGAAAAGGAGTTTTTAAAACAAAACCTTGTATGACTTTTGTTGTCCTCCAGAGGGCGCTAGGAGAGTTTCCAGAGAAGGAGCTTCAGCTTCATAAGACAGAGGCCCAGGGTCAGACTGTGCTGGCCAGAACCTCTGACAAAGGCAAAGTTCACATCCAGCAAGACCTTAAACGCCTCAGAGAGACCTGGGTGTCCCTCCACAGTCTTAGTCTCAATCTATACAGGTTAGAAGGAGTAATGCTTGCAGTAATATTGGGTGTTGTTGGTATTAAATGGCAAGAAACTATGACTCAAGGAGCATAATTATGACATTTTGTCAGGCCTGTTAAACAAACCTCAAATGATCTACAGCAGACATATTTAACATTCTGTTTGTACTGCACCCAGTTCATCTGCTCATCTTGTAACATTTGTAATGTAACATTTGCTATTAAAGTATTTTAAAGGTGATATGATGTTTCTGTGTAAAATACTGGCCTGGCCAGTATATTTTATGTTAGCACTACTGAATATGAAAATGTACTTTTTCGCAACCTAATTCATTGCTTTTATTACTATTACTTATTAGGCTTCTGAATGAACATGCAGACTTTGGCCACCAAGATTCCCTATTACAGAGAACCGAGTTCTCGGACAGATGGGCAGAAGGGCATCACCAGGGAATGGCTTCAAACTTTGAAGTGCAACTTTCCAAAGAAGATGAAGGAACGGATCAGCATCAGAGATCCTATCATGGATCAGAATCAACAGGCCTCCCAAAACTGGAGAGGAACATGGGAGCAAATCTGGATCGAATTCGAATTGTGCGTCCTGAGGGCATCTCAACACCAGGAGGTTCAGAGGCCTGGAGAAGAGAGTGGACTTACCAAGACCAGTTCATAGATGATGAGGTAGATGCAGTCATATCTGGAAGTGACCATAAGGGCAATAGGAAGCGGACTGGGATGGTCGAAGGTGACATGCTTAGCAGTGGTTGTTGGACTGATGAGTGGTTTGAACTGAACAATGATGGTTCTGGGATTGAAGACCTGGATATGAAAAGTAGATGCAGCTTTTTAAGTGGGACTGACTCTGATGCACAGAAGAGGATACGGGAGTCACAGATCCCACCTGATGCCATTCAGGTTAGAATGATTAAAGTTATTTTGAAAGTCACAATTAGGGCTGGGTATTATATCAAAATATGCATTTGCAGTGATTTTGCTTGCAATAAACTAAATTACATATTAATTATTCTAGTGCTTTTACTTGATGCAGGTTTTGACTATATAATATCTGTTCTTGACTTCTGATTTATAAGCAAAATTGAATTATAAATAAGAACTGTTTGAATTTTCATTTTTAAGCCCTTTACAGTAATCACAGGAATAAATAGCATTTTGAAATATATCAACATGTAATTTTTTTTAACGTTTTTAGAGTTTATTTAGCATAAGAAACGTCTTTATAAAATGTAATAAAAAAAAAAATCCAAACCCATACTTTTAGTCAGTAGAGGAAATTAAAGTAATCATTTTAATTTATTTAGTGAAAAACTTGTCTTTATTTCAAACTGGATTTTTACTTTATTAGACATGTTGAGTCATACTCATATACATAAAAAGAGATGTGCAATATCATCCAAAGACATGAAAAATAGAGATCATTTTTTAGCTAGATCATCCAGCCCCAAAGCAGCTATTATGCAAGCAGTACCTAGGCTATAATCATAAACGGACAGAGGGATGTCTCTTTTCATTTCTGCTGCAGATGGGCTCTCAAGGGCCCCAGGATCATGCTGATATGGAGGCTCAGAGGAGGGAGTTTGAAGCGTGGCTTCACAAAGAAAATGACAAACTCACAGGAATTTTGAACAACCAAAGATCCTTGAGCGCTAAAGAACTGAAGATAAGACAGAATACACTCAAGGTTGGTGGTGTTTGTTAAATTTTTTTTGCTTTCTTTTTTATCTCTTTTTGATTAAAGTTTCATGCAGAGTCCAAAATCTAAAAAAATGAGAGTAAAAAACAATCTTTGATAGCTTTGATATCTTATTCAACAAAGCGCAGTGTGATGTTTGACTTTGGTCACACAGAACATGCTGGATAATTTTCAGAAGCTACATGTTTGTGGGGAACAGATGTGTGCTGTGAGTGTGTTTACATCAGTGGAATTGTAGTTGCAGTTCTGGGAAGCTTTGAAAGGCTTGTGCACAGGTTTTACCCCAGGCTTGGTAAAATTCAGACTTCACAACTACCTAAAAACTGTCAAATCTGATGACAGCAACTGTGTCCCATTGACGCTTTTTTTGTTCACAGGCATAGCTTCTCAGCTCTGATTTATTAAAGCTCTTGAACGGCAATTCATAGGTGGTCTTCCTGTTCGATATGAAACTACTTCAGTCTTTCGTGTATTGTGCTCTGTGGGGAGAAAAAGCCACATTGAGTTTGTCTTCAGTTATTTAAATCTCCCCCCTACAGCTGACAAAGTGCCCAGATGCTTCAATACTAAAACCTGACTTTGTTAGCAAAAACTGCTTTCCTCTCTATTAAAAACTGCAAATGCATTTGACTTCTTATAGGAATGATTTATAGATTTTCAGTATTATGTGGAAATAAGGTTTTAAAAAAATCTATTGGGTATTATTTCTAAGAAGACTATTTTTTTTTATTAGCCATTTTTTTTTCTATGAAGAAATTACATTTATTTGTAACGACTGTGAATCAGAGAAAAGCTGAAAATATGAGGCAGCACAACTGTTTTCAACATTGATTAAAATAAGAAATGTAACTTAATCGATGATTTCTGAAGACTGGAGTAGTGGCTGCTAAAAAATCAGCTTTGCTTTGCTTTGAGAGGAAGAAATTGCATTATAAAATATAGTCCAATAAAAATAAAAATTAAATAGCTTTTACACAATTCTTCGGTATTTACTGTATTTTCAGAACCTAAACTTTTGAACTGTACTGTACTTGAAAACATCAGAAAACTGCAGAAGCTTGAGTGATCATATTGTAAGACAGGATTGGTCTAATGTTGTTTTGTTTTTGTATATTATTTTGTTAATAGAGTTTACATGCCAATGTCACTTGGGGTCAGAATCAGTTCCAGAAGTTGATAGTCGGTCGGCAGAGTAAGTCAGCAGAGGAGGACGTGGAGCTAGAAGAGCTGCGTTACCGCTGGATGTTATACAAGTCCAAACTCAAAGAGGCTGGTGACCTCAAAGGTCTGCTGAAAAACAAGGTAAAAAAAGGACGTCTGTGATTATTATTTTTATTTTATTACTTTATTATAAAGCTTTATTTATTAATTCTATTAATTAGTTTGTTTTTTTAACAATATTATTAGATTATGTATTTATAATTAAATAATTAACCTTTTATTAACTTTTAATTTATTGCTATTTGTTAAACTTATCTATTTTTCATTAAAATTATTGCATGAGGAGTACCAGAAAAGCCTTACATAATCAGATTTTGATGCTGTATCATGTGTCCACCAGAAGAGGGCAGCAGCTTGTAGTCAGATGTAACTAAACTGAATGTTTCTGTTTGTTTCAGGGTGTCAGTGGACACGGACAGGAGCATGTCCGATCTGGAAAGGTAGGTTTTTTTCTTTGAAAGGAGGCCTTGATGCTGTGAGTGGGTTTCTGTTTGAAAGTTTAAAGCGGCTTTCGAAATCTCTCTGATCTGACAGTGGAGAATGTTTGAAGCCTTTTTGAAAAGAAAGCATTCCCTTTTTATGGCTAGAACAAAATTGAAAGCAGTGTTTATTTATTGATACACAACTAAGGCCATGCAGTTCTGGGATACAGCAGAGGCATGAGATCAGTAATTGTAGAATTTGGTGCTCATTTAGCAGTTTGAATTAAATGCACGCTACCTTTTTCATTAAATATTGTTTCACTCTGAAATATGTGACTTTTCAGAAGAAAATGGTTTTTGAATACCGTTTCATGTTGATTTTAAGAGTTTGTAAGCACTCTGAAGTGAACTGAGACGCTGTTCTGCTGGATTAGTCGGAGGGCTTTGAAATAGAGGTTCATAAATAGCAGTTTGAAAGCCTTAACCAAAGCAAGTCTTAGCGCCCCAAAAACAAATGCTAGTTTTTGGCTCTGTGGGCCGCTTAAAAACATCAAGACAGTTGCTCCACTGCGTCTCTCTAAGGAGCGTGTTAATCTTTCTCAGTTATTTCTCAGTGTTCACACCTTTTCTAACACTTCTCTTCTCACTCCTTCACTCTCTGGCCATCTGTTCATGAACGGTCACGTCTGCTTGAGAAGAGACGCAGGTGCCATGCTGACTGCATATGAAAGGCTGTTCTAAGATTGCCTGCGTTGCGTGTGTGTTTGTGTGTGCCTTATGTATGTCATTTATCATTTAATTGTCTGTTCAGACCATATTATTGTTTTAGCTGTATTCTGCCATTGCAAACTGCTCATTAGTGCACCATAAGTCAAACCTGATCCACGTCTGCCTCTGTCGTGTAAACCGTCATCTTCTTCTGTCTCAGTGACCCTGTCATTATCATGAAGTATAAATATATACACTCCGCAAACTCTTCGATTGTCTCTGTCACTGGCCAAATAATACAGTCAACGAATTGTGAAGATGGCACTTTAGTTGTCAGGGAGATTATCTTTTTGTAACTGTGATAACAGGCTGTCCACAGAGAATCTATAATTATTTGTGGTGATCGAGTAAATTGTCCTGTTGTATGAATATCAAACCAGAACGATATGATTGGATTATGTGTATCCGTAAGGGCTGCCTATCGTTCTGTACATTACACCAGGCCTGAGCACTGCTGTAATTACTTTTCAGTGTAATTATATTGTCCTGAATAGAGGCCGGCGAAAGAAATGTGTGGAAGGAGATTTCGGCTTTTTATCCACCCACATTTCCTCCTCCTCACTTTCTCGTACTTCTGCACTCTCTTTCAAACACCCAGAGAGAAATATTTCCCATGTTCCTCAGCTTTGCCGCAGTTTAATAGAAAGGGTTGTATTAGGTTCAGATATCTCAGAGTTGTTGAGCAGCTGTGGGCGGACATTCACTCCCACAGTTCTAAAGGAGCTTGAAAAACTTCCTTATTTTTTCAGGTATACACGTGTATGCAGTGAGTCATGGAAAAATGACTCAAACATAGTGAAGCTTTTTGTTTTTATTAGATGTATAATGCTAATGAATGAGAGCTGGGTGCTGTGTTTGTGCATCAAGTCATGAGTCAGGATCCATATTTTTATCAAAGAGTTTCTATCTTTGGTCTCTCTTTGGCAATTTAAAATTACATTTTGAATTCACAGAAGCACACTTATTTACACTTAATTTAAGCTTATATTTTTACACATTATTTTTAATTGTAAATCTAGTGGGTTACCATCCTTGGCAACATTTTTAGGTGTATAACAGCCAGGACGGTTCTCTCGTATTACAACGAATGGAATTAATGACAATTCCTATAAATAAATCCGACCTTCTAATTAAAAAGTCATGTTTTGATTAGGCCAATATGAAATGTATGCATTTTAGTGCTATTTGAGGATAAGGACAATATTATTTTCTTTAGATTTCCCTATTCAAGTAGATGCATGCCCAAAATAGCTGCTTGGGGGAATTGCAAATATGTCCAAGTGAACTGACTTTCCATGAAAAAATATTGACGGCACTATAGACACATTTTTTGCACTTTAAAAAGCCTTCTGGACACTTTAGGTTTTTATCCAAGAAAAGAAAATGTTTTTTTAAAAGATTATTTTTCTTTTTTGTATAACCGAAAAGCATGTGCAGAAAGTCTTCCATGTAATAAAATAAAATAAAAAGAATGGTTTCATCCAAAATTAGTTTTATGTACTTTTTGTGCTTTGAAGCAAGTATTCATAGAATTTTTTGTCAGTTGAACCACTTAGACATGATATTTTATAATGTTTTCTTGCAGTGCCCCTAATTTATTAAGTCAGTATCTTGAATAACTAATTAACATATTGCACGTTCACAGTTCTCAGATGCCTGTTAATGTTCACATAGTATTAAATTAAATGTAATATATGTGACCCTGGACCACAAAACAAGCCTAAAGGAATTGTTCACCCAAAAATGATGTCATTTACTCCCTCTCAAGTAGTTTAAAACCTGTATAAGTGCTTTGACACCATCTGTATTGTTAAAAGCGCTATATAAATAAAGGTGACTGTATGAATGTCTGTTCTGTCGAACACAAAGGAAGATATTTTGGAAAAGCGTTTGTAACCAGGCTGTTTTGGGTCACCACTGACTACCATAGTTTTTCTTTCCTTCTATGGAAGTCAATGTTGTTTGTAACCAACCTGGTTACAAACTTTCTTCAAAATATCTTCCTTTGTGTTCGACAGAACAAAGAAATTCATACAGGTTTGGAGCTACTTGAGGCTTAGTAAATGATGGCGGAATTTTCATTTTTGGGTGAATTATTTCTTTAAGTCGCTGAGGTATATTTGTAGCAATAGCCAAAAATACATTGTATTGGTCAAAATGATACATTTTTTTAGGATATTAAGTGTAGATCATGTTCCATGCAGGTATTTTGTAAATGTACTACTATAAATTAAATTTTTGATTAGGAATATGCATTGCCAAGAACTTCATTTGTACAACTTTAAAGGTAATTTTTCTCAGTATTTATTTATTAAAGCACCCAGTGATTCCAGATTTTCAAATGGTTGTATCTCGGCCAAATATTTCCCTAACCTAACAAACCATACATCATTGGAAAGCTTATTTATTATTTAGAAAAATAAAACTTATCACTGGTTTTGAGGTCCAGGGTCATATATATATATATACATATATATGTGTGTGTGTGTGTGTGTGTATATGTATGTATGTATGTATTTGTGTGTATGTGTGCAAGCTGTTTATAAATTGTTTCAAATCCTTTTTTGTTTTATTTATATAGTTTGGTTGTTGCATTAAGGGTAATGATCACTGACAGTGATAATCAATGATCAGAGTAATTTAATTTTTAGTTGGTTTTAGCAGTTTGCTGAAACAGTGAAACTAGCTTGATTTAAACAGCTGAGTAGGAACACCTACAGTGTTAGTGTGCAGCAGCACAGATATTTGGTGACCTCCAGAGTTAACGCTCCTGTACAAACTCAGGGTTTTGTAATTGAGCTATTCAACATGTGACAGCATCTGTGGTTGTTTGTTTTGCAGGCGAACAGCAGTCTCAGCTTCCTGTACCGCGTGTGTCGCGTGGCTCTTCCTCTCCAGCTCCTGTTATTAGCCCTGCTGCTGCTGGCCTTCCTGCTGCCCATGATGGACGAGGGCACCAGCTGTTCACTGTCTAACAACTTCGCCCGCTCCTTCAATATCATGCTCCGCTATGACGGACCTCCACCCACTTAAGCATCGACAGTTGAAAGCAGCTTTTTTTTTAAAATGGCAATCTGTGCTACAGCAAAAACTTATATTTTTTATCATTGTTCTGTTAATGTTTTAAGTCGTTATATTCTTGGTTCTCAGCTGGTCTCGCTCCACCAAACACCCACCAGTGGACCCAGCAGATCAGAAAGCTCTGTTTGTTTGTGTGTGTGAGAGAGAGAAAGTGTGTGTGGGTGGATGGCATAGACGCTCACAACCTGCTCGACATGATTCAAGCTGTTCATTTCTCTACAGGCATTTGGAGAAACCAGTGCAGCTTTTACAAAGAGCAAAACTCCCTTAAAGACATCTACTCAGGATCCATCGCAAATCCCTCATGGTTTTTATGTTTGTAACTAGTTTACTAAAGCTATAGTTCACCCCAAAAAAGTTCATTTACTCACCCTCATGTTGTTCTAAATATGTTTGATTCATTTTCTTATGTGTAACAAATGCGTGTGTATGTATATATACACACATATACAGTAGTTATATTTAAACAGAACTGTGCATGTTTTTATTCATACCACTTATTTAAAATCTTTTGTTTGCTGTTTAACTCAGGCCACTCAAAAACTAAACTGTGTTTAATAATAGGATATAACTTATCACTGTGTTGCGGTATTGAATCTGATGTCATAGACCAGTTCATCATCTAAAAGTTTCAAAACTAATCTCAGATTGAAATGTTTGGTGAATTTTAGAAGAGGACACTGTCTATATCAACACAGACATTCCTGTATCACTCCATAGCAAAGGTGCTCTGCACATGCGCTTTTCTTTCAACGGTTTTTGGAAGTAGTGATTGCAGAATCACATTTTTGAGCTTTAAGACTGAGTTTTGGCATTAGTTTGCCTCTGATTGTTGTTATAGGTTATTGTAAGTGTGTTTTGCAGGCATAGATTGGAGTAGGAGTAAAAATAGCCCAGTTTGGGGAAAATGTCCTTTTTTGAACAGAATGTTGGAACTCTGTGACTTTCTTAGTCTGTTTTTCTTTTCTCTCCTTTTTTTGCAAGCAGTGTCTCAGCTGGGATTTCTAAGGGCCCAAAACCATTAGAGGTTGAGTTCAGTTACTGTGTCAGGACTGCTTCTTTAAGGTCATGGTTTGATGAAAGGAATGCCTTGATTTATTTTTTGGTCCAGAACAAAGGCTTCTCTGACAAATACTCTGTATTTCAGAGATGGCAAAAGTCAAAATTGAACACATCCTTGAGCTTTATGTTTGCAGTGGTAGGCATGTTATTTAGAGGCTAATTGCATGGCTTTGCAGCTTTAGTATTACACATACGCACATGCAATGAACTGCTTTTATCCTGTAGCAAAATGCCCTTTTAAAAGCATATTCAGATCTCACCTGTTAAAACTGTAATTTACAGTAATACGTGATGCACTATCGAATGTTAAATGCATTAATAATAGTGCATGGTCAGAAAGAGACTTACCAGAAAATATGCTGCATTTTCTAAAAGAAACTGTAACTGAAATGAAGCTTGGCATATCAACTTATTGCACTGCTCTATTGTATTTAAAAGAATAGTCACCCAGGAATAGAAATTTGCCTTAAATGTATTCATCCATTTCTTCTTAATCAGAACAGATTTGGAGAAATTTAACGTTACATGACTTGCTCACCAATGGTTTCTCTGTAGTGAATGGGTGCCGTCAGAGTGAGAGTCCAAACAGCTGATAAAAACATCACAATATTCCAATTCCAAGTAATACACATGACTCCAGTCCACCAATTAGTATCCTTGGAGCAAAAAACTGTTTATAATAAACAAATCCATTTTTAAATCCAACTTTAAATCATTGCTTTTAGGCAATATCAGTCTACTATCCATAATGTTGTTTTTTTCCTGACGTACAAAACTAAAAACATCTAAATCGGGAGAAAAATATGCAAGCATTGTTTATGAGCAAAAACAGATATGATATGAGTGGACACCAGATCTTATTATTATTCTTATAGATTATATACTGGTATTTTATCCAGATGTGAGGACATCAATTACTTTTGGATTGCTGTGTTTTTATCAGCTGTTTAGTATCTCATTCGGACGGCACCCGTTCACTGCAGAGGAGTTATTTTTAAGTGAACTATTCTTTTAATCTCTATTTATGTCACTGCAAACCCTTTAATGATCTATTCTTGTTTCATCAGTAATATTGTATGTTCTATTAGGCTGCAAATGCTAGACTACAAAATTCACGGTTCTGTGTTACAAGATAACCGTATAATGTATGCTAATATAGCTGTTTTACAGCACTGTGTGCATAAGAGAGTTTTCTCATTGAAGATATTTCATTTGGGAGAAAATACTGGAATTTTTTTCAAAGACGGCTAATACAATCAAATGAAAGCATATAGGAAATGCATGAAGGGTTGAAAGACAATGTATTAAAAAAGGTCAAACATTTATTTTATTACCATGTTTTGGATGAAACTCTTATGTATGTTTAAACTGATTAATATGTACGGTATGAAGCATATAACCAATATTTTTGTATTGTACTCCAGGCAATAAACATGCAGTGCATTTTTGGTGCTGTTTGTGTTTCTTTTGTTGCTATGGACTTGAGATTGAATAGATAAATGTGTGACTCAATATCAAGATTCCAGTTCTGAAAGACAGCGATCTTCTTTTAGCAGGAAATGTATCTGTTTATCTGCACTCAGCTTTAAACCAAAGCTGAACTGGTCTGACAAGATGTGTGCAATGATAATGTAACACAAAACCAGTGTGCAGGTGAGAATAAACATCACGCAATAGAGCCCAGCTAGGCCTTCCTTATCAACAGGGGCCATGTAAGACCGCGGTCAAGAGAGCCGCCACCTGGATTCAGCTGCACGTCTATTAGTGGTAATATACAAAGCGGCCAAAACGCTGACGAGGACATATCTTTCAGCGGTTATGAATTAAATGTGCCCAAAAACGGGAGAAAAAAATATATTAACGAGCATATTAATATTGGGCATTGTAAAAAATACTTATATTACATTATAAAATACATTATGAGACTGATTATTTCCAACTTTTTTACATACATTATTCCAATTCCAGTAAACATAAAAAGTGCAATAAATATTTTTTTAGAACTACAGTGTATCTATCAGTATCCACTTCCTTTGGGCTTTACTGGCGAGTTTTACAGGAAATTAATTGGAAAGTCTGTCACGATGACTTACAGCACTGACCATTTCTTGGTCATTACACTCGTTCTAGTTGCTATTTAATTATTTAATTTGGCAACGTGCGTGTGCATCAAGTCTGAGTCGGAGGGGCCGGGTGAAAAAAACCCATCTCCAATATTTTGAATTTGAACTGCAATACCTAGTTCAACCAGTCGGTGTCAATCCTACATACAGTACAGGTGCTCTGGAAGTTCCTGGAGGAACGCAAATTTTAAAAATGGTTATTGTAAGATCTGTTTAAATCGAAGTGGTTCCTGGAAGATCTGATTTGTAAAAGCATCTATAGGAACCCAGAGATTCATGGGCATGATTAGAAAAGGTCTTAAAAAATGTCCGAATCTAATTAGTATGTACAGAAAATGTTTTTTTTTTTATTATTATAAATGGTAGAGGTAGCAGATTCAGACCCACACTTCAATAGGTGTCGGTAATGCACCTTTAACGTTGGATGCCAACCGCCTTTAAAACAATCCACCTTATTTTGCAACGCGGAAGTAAAAACGATGACGTATTTCCTTATAATGTGTTAGACTTCCGTTTCAGGAGCCGGTAGGTAAGGAGCGTGTAGAGCGATGTCGTGGGAGCACACACAGACAACTATTATACAAAACTAGAGTAAATATTTACCACACGCGTGGTGCAAAACACATTGGGAGGATGAAATGAAGAAGTGGCCTGATAAAACTTATGAGGACATTTTTAATTATGTGACGTTTTGCTAAATCTAGTTTCGAGAGGAGCGTGAACGACATCAACCGCGGCTGCCACCGCATTATCTAATCATTCTTAGAAGAAGAAGAAGTACTGGCGCGTCCTCGCGCACCTGTTGTCCGGTTGCGCACGCACGCGGAAGACCGATTTCAAAAAAGTAACATTAACGGTTCCTCTCCTCAAGGAAACAACAACAGCGCAGGACTGTCTAGCAAAAGGTCAGTAAATTAAATAAATCAATAATTTACTATTTGTAGACAAATTAACGTTACTATACCGACACGCTTATCTGTATGTTCTTGTATTTAAATGTTTGTTTAAAAAAATTGCCATAACCGTTAATTTAATAGCCACGATGCTAACTATCTATGTGAACTCAGTGGGACGAAATTGAGACTAAATAAAGCCCTATTCGGACGGGACTAGTTTTCTAAACAACGTTTGAGATATAATTTTTTTTTATGTCATTTCATGTATGCATTCGGACGGGACTAACATCTCCGTGTTTATTACTGAGGTAGGAGTGTCTGTGTTTTACATGTGGGCGTTGAACAAAACCACATGTCCAGGGGCCTGTTCCATAAACTAAGATTAGAGTATAAGACAGGCTTATTTCAGTTAGTCTGACTTATTGCCAGTTCATTTGTATTAAAATAAGTCAGACTATCTGCTATAAGCCTGTCTTATTTGGTAAACTTTTTTCATAAAACATGCCCCTGGATGCGTGGACAATCCTAACTTTTTAAGTGTTTAAATATTTTTTTACAAGTTATAATAATAATAATAATAATAATAAAAGTAATAAACAAATGTAAAAAAACAAAACATTTGGTTCTATATAGAACTTCTTATAAACTCACTGGAATAAATACGATTTAATGTGTTATATAATTTACATGTTATGTAATTGACTGGAGAAATGAAAGTACTCTGATACTGACAGTAATGTTAGCCAGTCTTAACAATTTACGTGGTTTGGCTATTTTTGATTTAATTTTTTTATTTCTTCGCAGGGTAGCAAACATATCTACATCCATTATTGGTGCGCAAACTTGAAAACCGGCGCTCTAGAGAGAGTACGGTGGTTTATGTTGACCAAAACACAAAAGAAAAAGCGGTTTGGAAAAAAAGATTTTCGGCAATCACAGACATTCGCATTCGGATGGGATTAGAATTCTCAGAGGACTGCCGAGTTTGCTGAAAAACAGTAGGTAATTTGCTCTGGAATTTTTAGGGAGGTCATGTGAGAGAAAGACGGACATGGCAGATTCGGACGGGATTAAAATCACAAAGTACATCAGGAGGACTTTATTCACCCCACGGAGCCATGTGAGGGACTTATTCATAATCTATTCAATCTCAAGTCCATCCCAAGTATTCATTATTATGAATACTTCACAATAGTCATCAGTTTACATTTTAGGACCAGACAAGCTATGGTTAAGGAAATAAGCATCTGGGTGTTGATTTGCATAGATTTGTCATTCCTTGGTTGCTGTAGCAACAATGCGTGTGGTACTCTGGCACTTCCGATTCATTTTTTATTTCATTTAGGTCAGCAGCTAAAGAAAAACTAGATGTAATTGAAGTATCCTTCGCAGCACTGTCAGAACTGCAATTTGGGTCACTATCAGACCGCACAGATATGTTTTGGTTAAACATTGGTGATAGCAGAGTGCGTTTATTGACATATCGCTGTGTAGACAGGTGCTTGTTTGTCTTTGAGGTGTGTATGTGACCTCTTGCCTATTTGGCATTAAGATGGTATATGGATTTGATGGTAAAGCACACTTGCGTGGCCTAATTTATTGACATGCGAGTGGGAAAGAGTTGGATGTGTCTCACCCACATGCACAGCAGCAGATTTCACACTGCCGTTTCCGTTCTGCTTGGCAGTGGGCAGATATTTCTCTGGTGTGGAAATGGTGTGTGTCATTTCAATTTGATCCAAATCATGTTTGTTTGCTGATGCCTAGAAATTCTGTAGGAGGGATCCAGATCGAGGCATGATGTACATTAGCCATTCAGGTGAAAGTAAAAGGCTCTGAATAATACAGTGATCATTTACCCAGATTCATTTCATTGCAGGGTCACTGTGATTGTGCAACTCTTCACCCTTTAAACTCGCAAACACCGACACATTAACCAAAAACCAATAAAAATATCTTTTATCTGCAAAACAAGAGGTGACTTAAAGGGGTTGAAGGTATTTAAAGTAATGGCATTTCGCCAGTGTTATTACTGTTAACCAAAACCAGTTTTGTTTTAATATAATTTTTATGCTTATATATATATATATACACTATATTACCAAAAGTTTTCGCTCACCCATTCAAATGATCAGAATCAGGTGTGCTAAT
>JAUCNO010001635.1:56153-70699 GCA_032353835.1 Enteromius viviparus | reverse complement strand
GTGAGCGCACTGGCGCCGTTGTCCTGTGGCAGCCGTCGCATCATCCAAGTGGATGCTGCACACTGGTGGTGGTTGAGTAGAGACCCCCCTCATGATTGTAAAGCGCTTTGGGGTGTATGACCATACATGATAAAGCGCCATATAAGTGCGATATTCATTCATTCATTCATTCACAACCGAAACGTGTGTGCAAGCTGACAGCCTTTTTTCTGGTATTATATTAATGCACTATATTAATTGACATGTTCTTTGATTTGACAAATCTCTTGTTTTCTTTTTACTAGGGACAAAATGGGAAGGCATTAGACCGCAGTAAAGTGGACAGTACCATCATAAATAAAAGGTAACTAAAACTCTATATTCAAACTGAATATCTTCAAGATGGTTTTAGATAACCTTAATCTTTTTTTATTAGGGTTTGTTATTAAGTAAAGAAAAATGCTGTTATGCAATACAAAGACTTGTTTGTATCTGTGATTCAGCCTGTGGTGTGGTATTATTGTTATTATCTTGTCTTACAGAAACAGTTAATCCCAATTTCCACCCTTATCTCATGCAATGTAGCAATTGTAGTTTTAAATGACTCAGTGCATTTAAAACCTGTTCGGGCAAACACTTCCATCCCTGTTTCATCAGACCTCATAACAAAACAGGAGTGTTAGTATTAGTATTAAGACTGGGTGTCTTCGTTGTACCCGTGATAGGAGTGTGTTTGGAGGTGTGGCATGGGTTGCGTTTATGCCCCTGAGGTAGTTTTAATGCTTTATGTTGTCAATGGCGGTCCTGCGCTGATGTAATTGAGTAAACTAGGAAATCTAGGAAAAAAGGAAACACAATGTATTGAGACACACCCATGCTTGCCTGAAACTGTTTCTGCAAAGTAATTTTACATCACAAGATGCTTTCTTTTACTTTCATTTTGACAAGCGTTGTCCTCAGTGTTGACATTTTTTTATTAAAACCACAGTGCACGATGATTCATCAATATTTCTGGTTTGTTTTCTTGGAACAGAAACACTGTTCATTTTAAATGTGTATTTCTGCTGTAGATTTAGTCAATTATATGAGGGTGCCAGCATATAATTTAAGCTCAAAGCTAACATACACATAATAAATGTCAAAAAACTAGTTTTGATGTAATTTAGTCACCAAAAAATGGCTTAACATTTACTCCTCTTTAGGCCATCTGAAATCTAGAGAAATGTATAAATTTGGAGAAATTTAGCATTATATGCTCACCTGTGGACCCCTCTGCAGTGTTTTTATTATCTGTTTGGACTCATTCTTGCGGCACCCATTCACTGCAGAGGGTATGTTGGTGTGCAATGATACTCCAAATCTGTTCTGATAAAGAAACAAACTCTTGGATTACTTTTTGGGGTATTGTATTTAAAGCAAGAGGGTGTACTTTTGTACTTTTATTCTGCTTGGTATACAGAAAAACATTTTTTGACTTAAATTTGGTGCACTCTTTTGTTTTGTTGCAGCTCGGCGATCAAGACTCCTGCAAGTCCAGAAAGCACCAATGACACAACCTTGTCCGACCTTGTCTGCATCATTTTGGCAGCTTGGCTGTTTGTGTACTGCCTTCTTGTCCTGCCTCAGATTGACTTAAGGACGCTTCCTAAACTCTTTTTTAACACAGATGAATGACTGCAATATTAACACACAAGACAATTAAACTCATCTCTGATCATGTCCTTCTAGTAAAGGAATAGTTCACCCAAAAATGTAAGTATAGACACCCTAATAAAGATTTTTTTTTGTATTCAGTGAAACATGAGGGTGAATAAATGATGAATTTCTTGCTTGAGTGAACTATCCCTTTAACATGAACCAGGAAAATTGACCATATTGATCAGCTTAGTTGCCTCCATTTTTCCTTTCACATCTGCACATAAAGAACAAGTGTTTTATTTCTCTCTTGGTTGGAGGGTTTTTTTCAGTCAGCTTTTAACTGGGTAATGTTTTAAGTGCACATGCATCAAAATTACATAGGATTATTTATAAAGCTTCTGAAGAACATGCTTTTTGGCCTTTTGTTTGTGCATTAACTATATGAAGAAAATGCATCTGTAAGACTATGTTTGTATAAAGTAAGTGAAGGTTTTTGCTATGCTTTAAAGCTATTATGCTATGAGATTTTGAATGTATCCTTTTTTTTTTTTAAAGCGATCACATTAGAAACACCCCTTTTATGTTTTGCATTATATAATAAAAATGAAGGTTTTTCAGCACAAATACATGCTAAGATTATATTCTGCTAACATTTTTTATATGATAAGGCCAGGGTATTATGGTATAGATATATATTAAGAAATACTGTATAGGGCTCTCTAAACTTAGAGACACTTTTATGACATCAACAGCACTTTTTTACAAACGCGAGAGGAAAACTGCCAAAGATTCAGTTAAAGATACTGAAAACTATCCCCAACACAGTGAAAAAATTATTAATTTGCCTGTTATTTGAATAATAAATCCTGCATTTACAGTCTAACACATTATTGGCCATTTTACACATTTATAAATGCAATATATTGACTGAATTGATGATATTTTGGACACTGAAGGTGTTAGTAATGGTTTTTAGGTCTCTGGACTGATATAAATCTCAAAACCGAAGGATGTACTTTGAGCCTGTGTGGCCTGTAATATGTTGTAAAAAGTTTTTTCTTATATTTTCCTAAATTGTGAGCTGAAATATTTACAGTACAGAATAAGCACACTGGCTGCTGAGTGCTAGTTGCATGATCATAGCAAATTAAACTAAACTCTGGCCAAAACCAGAATGTTAATGCATCCTCATAAATTTACAAGCCTACAAAATATGTCCAAAAGTGCAAACAAGCCAAACTTTCTGCATGAGAATGTGTATGGGAAGTAACTTGTGTCTTTAACATTTTTTTAAAAGTCAACAAGTGAATCCATGTCCTGCTTTTGTAATGAAAATTGTTACATTTTCATGTTTAAATGCACTGGAGTGCAATAAATGATAAATCCTTTAAATGATGGCATGTCTGTTGTGTGCTTTATCATTTTAACTCATAAAAGGCAAGAATGAAATCTTACATTTAGCACTTAGACTACTTTAGGTTGAGTGTTTATTATTTTGCATTAAACCCAAGTCAACAAATAAATAAATAATTATATGTATATATATATTAGTAAATCCAAAACATAACAGTTTGCATTAAAATATAAATGTTTCAGCAAGTTTACTAAAGTATCGTTAAAGGAAATATCGCACGCATGTTGAGGCCTAATATCATATTAACCCAAATAATGCTTTTAATTATTAAAAGCTGGAAAAGGAGATCCAGGAGTGTGTTAATCCCCCTAGTTTCCAGAAATGATGAAACTCTTTATTTGCTGACTAGCGCCATCTGCTGGTCGACTCAAACCCCTGCGTTTGTTTATATCGGTCCACGTCGAGCTACAGTAATCAGGCTGTCAGCACACCTCAGTGAATTATAGGTGGAAACAACCACATAAACCTGCTGGCTAAGGACAGAGAGATTAATTTGCCATACTTCACGTATATCTTAAATCAATATGAAGTGACGATACAGCTCAAAGTTGGTCGCCTCACAGACACAACAGCTGTGAGCAGGTGATGCTATTAGTCTAAATTTAGTTGTGAATTCCACTGTTGTCTTCAGACAGCCATGCCTTTGTGTCATCTGATGCGCTTTTACTGGCATGATCTAACCAAATGTTGTCCAAACTCCCTTTAATCCCACAAAACTGGGTAAGTGCTGCAAATTCAATCCCTCGAGGCTCAGGGTCTGTTATGGCTGCTTGTGGCACTTCCAGGAATAGGGCACGATTTATTGTCCCATTTATTTTAAAGCGTTAGAGGCACAAATGCCATGTTTTTGAACGGTTGGATAAATTATTATCTAATATGAAATTAACTGAGCATGGCGCACAGCTTTAAATTGGGCGTTTTGGTCTGTGTCAGAGACTATTATGGCATTATACAACGTCACATTTTTGACATAACCTGTTTAATTAATGTACAGCTAATTCAAGTAAAATATTTTATATTAAATTCTTTATTGAAATAACATTTGACCATTTATTCTATAATTAAACTTTTATACAAATATTGTTTTTTATCTGTTTTTATATTTGTATTTATTTCTAGACTATCAGTGTCACACCAAAATATATGACATCCTTTTAGCATCATCAGGTTTTTGTATATTACGATTTTAGTTACCGTACTGAAATACAGATTTGCTTCAGTTCTTTAGAATACTTCTCATCTGAGGTTTGCCAAACTGGCAGCCCATTTACCAAGCATGTAGCAATAGCAATGTTCTTGGGGTACAAGAACATTCAGTTCTCAGATCATTTCAGCTAATGCAAAAACTCAGCGGGAAATGTAATGGTTATTCCTTTTTAATAGTGTTTTTGTAGACTGTGGAAAATAAAAAAAATAATATAAAAAAAACCACACCCACGACCAGTCTGTTTTCTGAAGCTTATTTACTTACACCGATAAAAAAAATGAATTGTACTGTTTACATCTTTGCATTGTATTTGCACAAGCCTCTATCATTGCACAAGGTCAGCAGGTACCAGCACTATAGTAATGTTTAAAAGGCAGACGAGCATGTAATAATCATATATTTTAATGTATTAAAAGGGAGTGGGGCAGGGACTGTATTTATTTGGCACAGCTAAATAGCAGCAGTGTAAAACCAGAAAACTGTGGAAATTCATGAGCTCACCTGTCTGATGTAATACTGTGACACAAAAGCACTGGTAAGCAATAAGGACAGATGGAAAATGACCTCTGCATATAAGTGTGCCCTCATGAGTCAAAGCAGCAGCATTGCAAAGAGAGATTCCTAAATAACATGAAGAGTTTCCAGCAGAGATATCTGGATATAAAATACACAGACATTGCCATTCAAAAGGTTGGAGTTTGTAAGAGTTTTTTTTTCTTATGCTCATAAAGGCTGCATCTATTGGATGAGTTATATTGTAAAGTTATTTCAATTAAAAATGTTTTTTATACATACAGCTTAAAATGTAATTCTGTGATTGCAAAGCTGCATTTTAAGCTTTATTACTCCAGTCTTCAATGTTACATGATAGTTCAGAAATCATTGTAGTATTGTGACTGGGTGCTCAAGAAACTTATTATCAACTGGATTACATTTTTAGAATTATTTATTTATAATATTTGGTATCACTTCAGAATAGGGGGTCAGAATAATGCATTAGTTAAGCATTAATTAATGGTTAATTTGTTCACGATTAAGCATTAGTTGAGCAAAAACACACTAGTAATGATTAACTTAACATTTTAATCATTAGTTAGTAGTGTGTTTTTGCTCAAAAACAAATTAACCATTAATTAATGCTTAGCTAATGCATTATTCTGACCCCCTATTTTGAAGTGTTACCAAATATTATTTTTATAATTTCTACTGTCATTTTGATGGGAAAAAAAAACGTACTGACCCCAAACTTTTAAACTGTATTCTACAGTTTGCATTCGTGCAGGCGAATATTACCATTTACATGTGTATATTTATTTTTTTTAAAACCTGATAAATTACTATTATATCACTACTCAGACATCTGAGAAAATATTTCTCTTCATAACACCATACACATACTGGCTAAAATATGATGAAATTAAAGCTTAAAAATGACTCATTCAAGTTTTTTTGGTAAGTAATCTACCTTTAAGTCAATAAGTATTATTCTTATTATTGTAATTATGTGAATCTTACGGCGTACCCAAAGTTATCTCGCTACAGAGCGATGCATGACGTCACTCTAGCAAATCAAGCAGTAATTTAGGCATTTTAATTGGGCAGTAGAGAACTGTAATCTGTAGAAGGAAGTGTGACTACTAAACTACAGGTTTATTAAAGTGCAGGGAAATCAAGTGCATATGTTGTTTTTGTGTTGTTCAGAAAGACAAGCTTGCTGAAGTTGCTCTGATGGTCTTGGCGTCATATGATAGGTCCGTGGGTTAAATAACCTCTGAAGCATGGGGAAAAACATTAACAGTTTGTATACCAACTGTATAACAAGTTTCAAATTTGAATTCAATAGAGTAAAATGCATAATGAGTTGCATAATGTTAAGTTAGATTTAAAAGCAGATATATTAGATCAGATGAATGCGTTCACATACCGGTTTGCTGATGGGCTTGTATCTCATCCAGGCCAGAAAGACTGCGGAAGGACCGTCGCTCCTTGAAGGCCACAGTAGGAAGCATATCCTCTTCGTCCCTCAGCTCCAGTTTTGGCATTTTTCCTGGACCTGGTAGCCTGATTAAAGGCTTCACGTTCTCACAAGGCAAGTTGTCCTTCACTGATGCAGTTTTCTAAAGAGAGCAAAAAGTAAGCAGGGCCTCTAGATGTGGCATAATCAAAGCTCCCGCCAGTGTGATAGTCTTACCTTGTTATCAGAGTCTGTCTTTCTTGTTCTTTTCATGATTTCTTCCAGACGCTGATTTGGGAAAAATTAGGAACACAATATACATTAGGGTCAGTAACATTTTCAGTGTTTGCTCAAAGCTGCATTTGTTTGATCAAAATATAGTAAAATCAGTATGATTGAAATATTATTGAAATTTAAAATGACTTTTTTCTATTTTAATATTTTTTATGTTTTATTAATTCCTGTGATGGCAAAGCTGAACTGTCACATAAACATTTAATAAAAACATTTAATAAAACTTCAAAAGAAGCACTTTGTAATATTTTGTAAAATTTTTGTAAAATTATTAATGTTATAAATCATATTATATTACTGTAATTTCTGATCAGTTTAATACGCCTTTGCTGAATGAATTCATGTATTCATTTTTTTTAGAGAATTTTTTTTTACTGACCCCAAAGCTTTGAATCGCAATTTTCAAAATGTAAATGATCTTCTCATTTTATGGTTAAAATTTCACAGTTAGCTTAACTGCTGTCTGTTACTGAGTTGTACCTTTTTCCTTTCTTGGCGGTCGGCCTCTTCTTTCTGGAAGCGAGACTCTCTTTCCAGTCTCTGCTGCTCTGCCAGCACCCTCTGACGAGCCTCTTGCTCTCTCTGAGAATGCATTAAAAAGATTATAGGATTGTTTTTATTATTTCCAATGATGCATTTAACATGATATGATCCTAGACTTATTTTAGGGGGAAAAAACTAATGTTCAGGAGCCAAAAAACTATATAAGCTTACCTGCTGCTGAAGCCTGGTTTCTTCCTCTTTCTGTCTGCAGGCGCTCTCTTCTTCAGCCTTGAGTCGCTCTTCTTTCTCTCTGTTCCTCTTCTCCTCCTCCAGTCTCAGGGCCTCTGCTTCCTGTATGGCTCGCTCCGCAGCTCTTCGACGGACCAGTTCTTCTCTGCTCTTTCTGCACAGATGAGCCGCAAAAGCTCAGTTAGGTTCCTGATGCATTTTAAGAATCATAACGAGTTGTCCAGATAATTCAGCAAAGAACAACTTAACTTGCTGCCTTTTCATTTTACAAATTGTAAAGTTCTAGACACAAAAGAGGTCTTAAAAGGAAGATACAAAATACCAAGAATACAAACACCTTTCTGTCTCCTCCTTCAGTCTGCGCTCCTCTTCCTCCTTCTCTCTCTGGAGTCGGGCTAGTCGTCTTTTCTCAGTCAGGAGCCGAGTGGCTTCTTCAGGGTCTGTAGTCCAAGCAGCTGCTCTGACTTGTGCTGCGTCATCAATCTGACTTAGTCCTGAAAGTGAAAAAATAGATGGATAACAAATAATACTGTATAAACTAAACATAGATATATAAAATGCATTTCTTTTTAAAATTTTATTCATGAAAGACGTACTGCCGTTTCCAACTTTTGCCATCATTGATGATTCTAATAATAAATCAGCATGACTTAGAATTAAAATGATCTCTGAAGGATCATGTGACGTAAGGACGTAATGACTAATAAATATTCAGCTTTGCATGACAGAAATAAATTATATTTTAAAGTATGTAAAAAAAAAACCTGTTAATTTTAAATTGTAATATTATTTCACAATATTACACACACTCTAACAGTCAAAAATTATTTCATAGTTTTGTTGACTTTGTCGAGCCATTTTTAGCAAAAAGGTTTTAAACTGAATTATTAACACGTGAGAATTATTGTAGAATGTGTTTTGAGCAAGTCTTTCACAAACCATTAGGAATCTGAGAGCCTGCTGGTGGACTCAGAGGCCCATTAGTAACTGGACTGGACTGGAGTTGGATATCTTGCAGACATTGTTGAGCAGGCGTTTCTTCAGACTCTAGGTCCTCCTCTTCTGGCAGCGGAGGCAAGCTGTCTTGTTTAAGCGTGGCTTGTCTGATATGTGATCTGTTCTGCAGCCTTGGAAACAATGTAGAGAACATAGATCATAATGACCTACAGTATAGTTTTGTTATTTTGAGAGTGTGAGGAAATTTAAGTTTAGTTTTATTCATTCCTGTAAGCAAGTAAAATCACAAATCTGTCCTACATCTCTGTCGCCATCTGTGGTTTAAATTTGACATTGCAAGTTACTGCTGGAGTTGTTTTGTTTTGCCATTGCTCTTCTAAATGACATGCAATGATATAAACCTGAAAATGACTGCCATTCAATGCAGCTTTGGTATTTTTTCTCCTAAACAGCAGTGGTATAAAATGGAAAGACTTCTGCTTAAGAATAAGAGATTGTGCTGTACGATGTACCATGATGTTGACAGGACATTATTCTCTGGTGGGTTTATGTCCTGTTTGGGCTTGATTGCATTTGTTGTTTGTAGCTGTGGCTTTTTCAAATCCAGGCCCTCATAATTGCCTTTTGGCACCTGGAAATTTTTGTTAAAACCAAATGCAGTATATCATAAAACAATGAAGCATATATTATTATATTTAAACAAACGGTTTAAAAATGAACATGAACGCTCACCAGCTCTCTGTTGGTGCTTCTGCGGATGGTGACGTTTGGACTTGAGCTTGCAGGCCTGTTTGGCACTTTCCCACAATGCACCTGGGGCTTTCGTGTGGTGCTTGAATTCATTGTATGACATGAGGCTGAACGACGACAGACATGAACAACTGAAGATGCATGGTGGGTTTTTTTTAATGAGGTGATTTAATGAGGATGAATGAGTACGGAGAAATACAATAGGTGTAAGCAATGAGCAGGAGAAGGAGGAAACAGGAAGACGATAATTATTACATCCAGCTCCAAACTTGTGATTTCCTTGCGATTTGTGAATTCCTCCGTCTAAAGTGATACCTGTGTCTCGTGACAGACACACAGCGCTCCTGCTTCTGGCTAGATAAGAGACGGTAGGAGTTTGAAGACGACGGACAAGGTCAATCTCCCATTGACTAAGAGAGGGGCGTTTAGCTAGAGGAGAGCAGAAAGCAGAGCAGCTAACAGAAAGTGATCAGAAAGGAAGTTGGGAAAGTAGATGCAAGGGTAGAAGAGAGATATAGTGCCTTTTTTGTGTGTGTGTCATGCATTGTAATATTCACCGATATTCTTTTCGTTCTTGGTGACTCTTCGTGAGCAGTGGGCAGGTTTCTGTTTGGCTTTTTGACTTTTCTCCATCGTCTTCCGCACCACAGACTCATAACGCTCCTAAAACATGGGATAAAAACACTCCCATCATCCCATGATTTTTCATCATAGTTGCTGCAGACAGTGCTTGTATTTATGAAACCCGCACAAACAGATGGTATTCTAAAATCTGCACATGTTTGACTAAAATTGTTTCTCATGATTCTGTAAAGTTTGTGATCTCAAGGTTTTTGCTTTAAACTAGTTAGTTTAGTTTGTGTGTGTATGTATGTGTATATACTGTGAGTGTTTTTCTCTGTGTGTGTGTGTGTTTGTGTGTGTGTTTTATTAGTTTTTATTATATTATATTATATTATATTATATTATATTATATTATATTATATTATATTATATTATATTATAGTAAATTATATTATATTATATTATATTATATTATATTATATTTTATTATATATTATACATGATCATTTTGTAATGAAGTAATTCCTGAATAAAAATGAAACATTTAATTAAAATTACAAAAATATATGTGTAAAATATATGTAATTATTTAAATATAATTAAATATAATTCTTTAATATAATTATTTTTCTAAAATTAGGGTTGACTAAATTAGTCTGTATTGTCTTGTCTTTGGTAGTTTATGTAAATGTTAGTTTTTTTTAGTTCATTTTGTGGACCAAGTACACTTGAATGCATCTATAAAATTCAATCCTATCCTTTTTTTCTCTTTTTGGACACTTTTTTCCCTTTAATGTCCAAACTGTTGACTGAATGCATATTAAAGCCTTGCAAACAAAATCTTTCCCACCAAACATGATCACTATTTTTCTCATGCACAAACTCACTTTTTCTTCTTTGAGTCTCTGTTTGCGCTTCTCCTCGACTGCCATCCTCCTCCTTTCCTCCCTTTGTCGCTGCTCCTCCAATTTCTTCCTTCGCTCCTCGAGGTGTTTCTCGTAGAACTGCTTGGCCCGCTCTTCCCTCGCCAGCCATCCATGCTCACGTAGGGCTACAGTACAGGTACAATCAGAAAAACTTAATAAATCTTTCTGTTTGTCCTTTAATTGGTAATAATATTACATGTTCAGAGTAAAAAAAATCACCCAGCTGTTTTTGACACGCCTCTCTGCGTTCTCGGGCCAATCGCAGTCTCTCGTCCACTTTCAGAGCATTTGAGTCTAAATTGCAAATAATCATTCTGACATTCTACATGCAGCATATAATATAATAAATCATGTTGGAATGAATGAAAACATAGAAGCAGCTCTAAAGAGTGAATCGTTATTGATATTGTTTCCATGGCAGCAGTATCAGGCAGATAAAAAGCGAACGAAAAAATGCCAATGAAATCGATGGATAAATATTAGCTATTTCAGACCTGTATTATTTCCATTTCGTTTGCTGCTGTTTATCTGTGCTGATTTAATATTTGGTGGAGCACATGCTTTTCGTTTTTGCTCCAGGGCTGTGGGTTTCACGTCAGATCTGGAGTCTGAAAAAAGAAGGGCCGTTTACTTAGTGCTCAGAAAAAAGCAGATAAATGAACACCAAATGTGAAAGTCTTATTATTTTTTTAGTCTTTAAACATTCTGCTGAAATTGACTAAACTCTACAACCCAGTTTGAAAAGCAGACAGGCAGGTTAGAAGGTCAGGGTGTGATGATTTACAACATTACGACAATCAGGAATGCATAGCGTAGTGGAAGCCTTCGTGACTGATCTCTTTGTCAGTAAACATTCTTGAAATAAGCGCACAAGGATGTTACCTCAAACCTTTGAGTGACGCATGCAACAGTTTCATCAGTTTTATTGTTATTCAGACAAGTACCAATCCCATTGTCTCAAGGGAGTTTTCCCCGTGAAATTAATACTTTCATTCAAAGATGCATCAAATTAATGATAAAAAAAAAACAGTGAAGACATTGACATTGTTGCAAAAGATTTCAAAATAAATGCTTTTCTCTTGAACTGTCTATTTATCAAAGGATCCTGAAAGAAATGCATCAAGGTTTCCACAAAAATATTAAGTAGAAAAACTGTTTTCAACATTTATAAGAGGAAATGTGTATTGCCATCACAGAAATAAATGTAAGAATTAAAACTAATTATAAGATAATATTAATAAAAATAAAATAATAATAATAAAAAAAATCATTTAAATTTAAAAAGCTACCCTAATTTGTAATACTTTTTTAATTTGAAGAATTATTGTTTTTATGTTGTTTCTTTTTATTAAGTAATTTTAGCTTTGTAATTAAATAATCTATCTAATAAATATATCTTTAACCGTTTCAGCCACATGCAGAAAATATAAGTAAATTAAAAATATAAAAAAATTTCATAAGGCAGCAAAACTTAAAAGCTGTACTTTATAAGCATGCAATGTTACTTAACCCAGAATGAATACCCCTGGGTTAAGAAAAGATGATAATTTAGCATGTAGTGTACTCTAATAAACTTAACTAAGTAATGTATTTCAACAGATACAGGCTTGGCTTCCCATACTATGCAAACGTTCTCAGTGTCTTTAAAAACACCTCTGTAAACAAAAGTTAAGTGCCAAGAGGCAGATATAAAGAAGAACATGAGGCCTGTCTCATGCCAGTTTTGACTTTGTCCTCTGAACCATGACAGCCCAAGGCCTGTACACTATTACAAAGGCAACATTTGTTTTACTTTAGCTGTGTAAAACAACAAATTCAGCGCCTGACTGAAGCCTACGTGGCGAAGCTGAACTCTTAAGGTGAACTTCACACTACAGATCACCACCACAATGCTATCGAGCGGTCAAGCGTAGAGTATGACGGATGCAGAACCTATCAGAACTGCTGAATTTGCATGCATATTTCAGTCACTTGAACTAAGAAAATTGAAGCAGATGAGTTTGACATCAGGGGGCGTTACATAACAGACGTCTATTGTGTGATGCGAGACCCTTATAAACACATTTAGCACAGCTAGCATCATCACACACATACATAACCCATTCCTTATACGTCACTATCTGAAAACTAACCATGCAGAAATGCGTTGCTACTTAGCATATAGAGTCAAATGGGTATATCTAACAGCTTCAAGCCAACTAAAAGAACCAGTATCTGTTTATATACAGTGTTTTATGATGCAGAGTTTGTTTGTAGACACTGTATGTGTGAATAGAATAGTCATATTTATCGTCTGCATCTCACCAACCTCTCTGCTTCCTCGCAGTGTCGCACATCTTCATCCGACCCCTCTCTGAGATCGCAGAGAGACCCAGCTCTGTCTTCCTCCACTCCCGTTCCTGCTCTGCCAGGCTCAGATGAGCTGGCATCTTACAGTGAGTGTGAGTGTGTGTCCGACTAATGCATGTAGAGCATCTGTGTCCTCTGTGCACAAGTCTTCCACTCCAGCCAACGGCTTATCAGTGCATCTCTAGCAGGGAATAGACTGGCTAAGAGAGAGAGGAAGTGGAGTGCGAGACAGAAATTCTTCCTGAGGGAGATTGTGTGAGCAGCTGATTTGCTCTCGTCTGGGCTGTGTCCAGCACACGTGCACGGCAAGCAAAATCAGTATATTACAGAGGGCACATGTGCCATGCTCTCACAAAAGAAACCCACCCAGCTGGAAGCAGCTGTGTTTATTGGAGGTGTGTTGCCCTTTAAAAATCCGTAGCATGCATTGCATTGGCCGGTCACATTGACTGCGTGCGAGCGGCTGCGGCAAGGATGAAGTATTCACAGTACAACAAAAGAGGCAGAGTTGGATGCAAGCGTTTTTTTTTTCTGAACGGTTGCCTGGGTGATATGCAAAACTGTGCGAGGCATGACATTGCATGCCAGAGTCCAGAAATAGCAGCAGAGAAAACCCGCTCTCATACCACATATCGATTTATGACATGCAACATAAAATATCCAGTCAATGACAGACATGACCGGCTCTAGTCCCATATCTTGGATATGTTTTTCACGCCTCATAATGCTTTTTTTCTGATTGGCTTGAGGATCTGCTCTTAGACAGAGAGATGGCATTATGCTATCAGTAACAACTGTAGATATATATTGGTGGCTTTAGTATTACATTGCATTTTTCATCTTTTAGCAAACATTTTGTCTAAAACAACTTGCAGTACATTTTAGGGACAGTAACGCTGGAGGGATGGGTTGGGTGAACTCATAAATCACCCTTTCAGCACTCAGTTTTCAACCTATACAAGCTATAATCTGTAAACCACTCTAGAAAACCATGTAAACCATGCTTATAGAGGAGACAGAGGCTAGAGTATGTTTTCACTCTTTTCCACACTATTTAACCCATGTAAACTCAATTTTTGTATAAAACTTTAGTTTGACTGCAATAAGGCTCTTGAAAATTCCTTCCATTTTTGCGTGTAACAAACTATACAGTTCATTGAGCACAAATTGGTCGTTATGGGGCGGGGCATGTTGTCACAATGAGAACTATTCAGGAGAAATGCTAAAGATATATATTAAGAATGTTATTTTTGTTTTATTTTGGTTTTATTGATAGACTATGACATGTATTCATATTTTGAGTTGGATTTTTCTAAAAAAAAGACTTTTATAATAATTTATAATAGGCCTAATTACTTTTAATAATACTAGTAATTTTTCTTTATAAAGTTTCCATACACACTGTGTGTGTGTGTGTGTATATATATATATATATATATATATATACTAACTGTATGTATATATTATATATAATTTTATTTACACACACACACACACACACATATATATATATATATATATATATATATATATATGTGTGTGTGTGTGTGTATCTATTACTAATTTTAGTACTTGAACTTAAACCTATTTATTTCAGTAAGTTGCCAAGGCAATATCTAAATATTTTCAAGTTTGTAGGTTACATCTAATATTTTATTTTACTTTATGTCAATTACCAAAAACCTGTTTAAATTGTTTGCTTGCAATAACAACTTCTGTAATGATTACATTTAAAATGTCATTGTTTTACGATTAAATGAGAAATATATTACTTTATTATAC
>JAUCNO010001635.1:36991-55842 GCA_032353835.1 Enteromius viviparus | reverse complement strand
TGTGTGTGTGTGTGTGTGTGTGTGTATATATAGGTTTTTTTTTAACTTGTTTTACTGCTTAAAAACTTCGGATTACTAATATATAACCAACTTGACCGCTAGCCTCAGTATCATCAATACTGTAACATTACACCATTTATCATATATGCAAACTTGATTAATCTGGAAACAAGCCAAAAGTAAAAAAAAAAAATGTTCCCAGGTTTCAAAGTGCATGTCTTTAATTTGTTTACATGCAAATTTACTGTTAGTTACACAAAAACACCCCACAAAGACACTAGTTAGCAGGTTGTGAGCAGGTTAGGTGAGCAGGGTGGTGGCTCTTCCAGGTTTCTCAGATTCTCAGGATCTGGAATGTCCCTACAGATGATTTCAGCAATGTTCTGTTCAGATCATATTTGTAATTAATAAAAACAGTATTTTTGGGATGTTTATGTTTATTTAACGCCATCTATGATTTTTTTTAATCTTCTGTAAGGATATCAGTACAGTACATCTAAAAATGGGTGTGAGAGGGAGGAACCACATGAATAGTCAATGAGTGATTGGCAGTCTGTCTGATGTGAAGGCGAATGGAGGAATGAGGAAATGGGGCTTGTCAAAGTTTCTTTCCCCTTCCTGTCAAAAAGGTAGAGTCAGTGTTAAGCTGGCTGACAGATGTCTGTTGTCTGCACCGATATGTAGGATACAAGAACAGAGACTGCCCAGGAACTGCATCTGAATACTTCAAACAAGAGTTCACTGACAGAAGGAGGTCACTGAATTATTATTTGTACAGGTACTTAATCTTTTTCCACTATATTTTCGCTCATATGTTACACTTGTCATTTTGTATGAAAATGAAACTTGTTCAGTAACACTTCATTTGGATTTTTAAAAAACAATTTATAAAGTTAATTATTTCCAATTCTGCCTCTTTAAGAAAAGTTCTTCTGTCTTACATTCTTCTTGTTCAGTGAGCATAATAATTGAACAGTGAAACTGGGAGAGGTGCGTTTCTCACTCTTCGCAAATGACTAAGAGCAGGTGGATCTCAAAGTTTTGTTCTGGAACCTGTTCCATGTGTCATTTTGGTTTTGGGGTGAGGTTTACCTACTGTACCTGTAGTACCTTTCAAATTATATTTATATATTAAAGACTACAGAATAACTAACCGAGAAAGATTGGTTACCATTTCATTAAAAAGCAGTTATACTGGTTTGATTTGTTGTCATGGTAAAATGACGCAAACAATCCCAGCTAAGGTTTTATACAAATATTAAACGAGCAACGTTAATTCCATAGAACGTTACAAATTACATTTATTTTAATAAATACCATCATGTTGTTCCAAACCTGTAACGTGTTTATTCTTCTGTGCAACAAAACATTTTAGTTCAGGTTTTTCAAGGCAACACACTAATCACAAGAGTACGGAAACTTCAACTTCAAAAAGCTAATAAAATCATAATAATATCATAAAATTAGTCCATACCACGCTTGCGTTTATATTCCAAGTCTTCTGAATCCATTAGGTTTGTGTGAGAAACAGACTGAAATGTACATGTTTTTCAGTAAAAATATTCCTCCCTAACGGCTGGGAGCTGGTCAACTCAGAAACCGGCTCAGTCACATCCAGCTTCAGACTGTTTTTGCTGAACTGGACCAACCTATTCATTCAAAAGGTCTGACTCAAATTAATGATTCATTCACAAATCAGTCATGGCTACTTGATCTATGTGAGCCTCCTTATGGCCTGAGAAGGATCAGTTTTATATTTTTATGGTATTTCTGTGAGCTTGAATACTTCAGGACCTGACCTTTGATTTATTGAATGATCCCTGCACTGGTGTTCAATGTTTAAAAGAAGAGCAAGAGGCATCATCCATCTGGCTTATCAAGAGCGAACCGTGCCTTCTTGTGTTCAAAACCCCTCAAGAAAAGTTTGCAATACCTGTGCAAACTTTATATGAAATCATCTTTCTGTGCTAACTAGGAAAAACAGTCAATATAAAAGAGTGCTATTGAATTTCATGGTAAGTGTGTGACTAACTTTTGTGACAGGAATATGTTTTTAACATAACCCTAACCCTAACATTAGCTGGCTTCTTTAGTGTAAGGCGCTAGAAATCAGGTGCAACTAAAACTGTATGATGTCCACAATGACTATACTCTCTAAAATGTCTACATCATGGTTAAGATGTATAATTATACACTTTATATACACGTGACTTAAAGCAATTGCCACTGTAACATTAAGAAGAGGAACCAAATGTCTGTAAACTGTAAATAAAACCAGACAACATTGAGTTTTTTTTCTTTAGAATTTTGTTTAATTTAGTCTTTCTTGCTGCTTTGCAATTCTTTATTAAATTTACAGTCATGTTCTGAGTAAAAATAGTTTTTACACCTTTTTTTTTCTCTGTGTATATGTGAATGAAATAATGTATTCTGCATGTCATCTGTATTTTTTATGTAGGTCTCACAATCATGGCACCAATCAGCACAGATTTAGTAGGCTGGGCGGTCACAGAGCAACCAGAGGCTGCCTTTCTCTCCGTAGCTGTCCTCTTCATCGTTAGCGTCGCACTCCTTGTCCTCTGTGCAAGCTGTAAAAAGTGAGTGACCTTTAAGCGGTTTTGGTAAAAAAAAAAAAAAAACAAACAAAAAAAAACATGCCTTAAAAGATTAAGTCACCTGAAACAGGCAACAATGCATGTCCTATAGGTATGTACTGTAGCAGCAAGTCACCCCCTCTGTTGCTGTAAGCTACATACCTAGACATCACGGTCAAGTTTTTCTACTGTGTAAATTTGTAAGGAATGAGGCAGGAATGTGGCTCTGTCACAAAACACAGAGAGCAGCATCTTACTCATATTAACTCATGCTTGACATTTGAATAAATGAAACCAAGGAAACAAGCAGTATATTGTGAGACTAGTTTATAAAGTCTATGCAAACTGTCTGCAGAATGATGATATATAAGCCAGTAGGTCAAATAGTACCAGTTAGCATTTCACACTGATTCACCTTGAGTAAATGGCCAAAACTAATAAATAAATAAATAAATAAATACTAATTTTGGTACTAAAATGAAAAGATTTGATGGTGAATTCAGGGTTATTTAGAAATGGTACTTTTAGTTGCAGTATTAATCTCAAACACTGGAGGCCAGCCAAGAGGCTTTCTTTGCAATGGCAGTTGAGTTCTGCAATGAAGTTATGTGTGTTTATCCAAGAAGCTAACCATTAATCCAATATAATTGTACGATTAAATTTTAATTTTGAGATGAATTTGCATTTACTTGGCCATTTACCCTCAGCTGTGGTTTGTCGGCCAATAGAGGCCAGTCAAGATCTTTAGTGCGCGTGGGATGAACTTTAGCCTTTAAACTTTGTTGCATTGGTAAAAATTGTATAGTGACATAAATTAGGTTTGTTACTCGTGTTTTTAAAAAAAAAATCATTCAAATCATCTTGATTTATTACTTTGCAGACATTCATTTGAGTTAGAAAACCACAGCCCACCCGAGCAGCAGAAATCATCTACACTTGTGAGCGTGGTGAGTGTCTTAACCTAAATGCAAATATAGTTTGGGATCAGTAGGATTTTTTTTTTTTTTTTAATTGAGTCTCTTATGCTCATCAAGGCTGTTTGTTTGACCAAAATTGCATAAGCATGATTATATTATTGCAATTTCCTAATTTAATTTACTACAACTTATTTCTGTGACACAGCCCATTGCTCCAATTTTTCGGGATCATGTGACACCTTCAGTCAGACACTGAAGGTGTCACATGATCCTTTAGAAATTATTTTAACATGGGGGTGGGGTAAAAATGTGTCCCAGGGCTTCCTCTATGGGCACTTGGAAACGTCATAGCCCCTCCTTTCCATGCCTTCTTTGATGAATAGAATGTTAGTTACAACAGCATTTATTCAAACAAGAAATAAAAGCCTTTACTATCAATTTTCAGTACAATTTTTACCCCATCATTGTATATCGAGTATAAGTATTAATTTCCTTAAAAAAAACTAAAAAACAAACTGACCACAAATAATAAACAATATACACATTAAATAGTAGTGTATATTGTAACACAATTTCTACTCTGATAAAAGAATGTAATAAACAGTTTGGATTCAAAGAAAACTGAAACAGGTCCCAAAAGTATCAAGTAGATGTTTTCAACACTGATATATCAGTATATTAGAATGATTTCTGAAGGATTATGTAACACTGAAGACTGGAGTAATGTTAAAATAGATTTTCCACAAACACACAATTATTATATTATTTTACAATTATCCGATCGCCAAGACTGCTTATTTGATCAAAATATAAATATAAATTTTATTGCTAAATGGAAAAATTATATATTTTAACATGTAATTTATTCCTGTGATGACAAAGCTGATTTTCAGTCACATGATCCTCCACCGAAATCATTCTAATATGCAGATTTGGTGCTCAGTTATTAATAATTATTCTTATCATTGTCAATGTTCCAATTTACAATATTCCTGTTTTGTATTTAGTATATTACATTGTTTCAAATAAACCATCATATAAAATCTTGTGTTAATTGTAATCAGGCAAAAATGGACGATTCAAGAGGTGCCAGACAAAACCCTACGGCTAACGACATCACAGAAGATGAAATCGGTAAACTGAGTTGTCAATGACATTGAATTTCTTTTGAACCTGAAAAGACATTTATCTCTTTGCAATGCTATCAACCCCGCTCAGCAGATGAACTTTAATCTTGTCTTTAAAGGTATACAGGAGGGTGGTCTTGAGTACAGACCCTGGAGAAGTCACACTCTCACTCACGGTATGTCTCTCATTGAAAAAAAAAGAGATGATTGTGAGCAATTCAAACCACAAGAGTCATTCAATCCCAGTGAAATTGCTTCACTTTTCACCACACAGTATAGTCTGACACGTGACTATATATCTGTGCTTTCTGCAGGTTCAAGCCTACAGCCTCAGATAAACGGCGGGGTTGGGACAACGACACTTCAAACTATCTGAGAAAGCGTAAGCACTTCGGATGACCCTCTTCTACTTTCAAAGTGCTTTTTGAGTGAAAGTGCACATGACAGTCTGAAAATATAAATACCTTTCTTATTATTTTTTAATTCAGATGACAAAAGTGGAGTCACTGCTTTAGGATGATGGAAAAAGGCCTGCAGAGAATGCCACCATCTTTATTATGCAACCTGAAATGCTCAAACTAAACAACCCCTTCACTATTTGGATGATAAATGGTTTTTGTATCCTTCTGAAGCTAGACCGAGGTCCTGCTTTGTGGCATTGACTCCCATAAGTACCCATCAAACTTTGAGACTATAGGAATAATAGGAGCCCCTGATTGGTCACTCAGCATTGATTGGACTGATTCAAAGCTGAACCCTTTTGCAGTGTTTTAGACAATAACGGTCCCTTAGGTAGGGGGAGCCTGATCTTCTGGCCACACCTGTATTGACAAATAGGGATTGCTGTTTAGATGGTCAAAGATTAAATGCAACATCAACACAAAAACCAGGTGTTATCTCCATCTGAAGAGGAGGGGGAAGTGTCGGCATCATGACCTAAAGAAATAAAAGATTTTACTTTTATCTTTTGCTAACGAATTCCAGTATTGTGAAATGATTCTGTATTCATATACATTAAGAAGGGGTGCAATATATACTTTATTTCTTGAATCAACTGGTCTGTATATTTTATGAATAAGTTTATGGCGTTAAATAGCAGCTCACTAGTGAATACTTTTAGGTATTAAACAAATGTATGAACTCCAGTGGGCATGAATGATGTAATTAAAGTAACAGATGCTTTAGAATTAACCCTTTGTTCTGGTGAGATTTACTTTATTCTTTATTAATAGAAATATTTGCTACATAGTATTTGGGCTTTTATTTTTCATACTTTTTTTAACTTTTGTAAAGGGTAGAAGCTGGCGTTCTTACATTATCTTTGAAATAATTAGATTATTCTAGAATTAGAAATGTTTTTTTGTTTAAAAATGAGAAGCAGTGAAGCAATTGTATTATGTATTATTGTGGTACTTCTCTGCTAAATCAAATTAAACAACATACAAGAAACCTTGTGACCTTGTGAAAATATGGAAAAAAGTTTTGTAGACATTAAAACATATGTATGAAACCAACATACACTTCTAAGAACTGGCATCCTTTTTTATCATTGACCCTTAAACAGACAACATATTGAACTCTTTACTAGCTCTAAAGCAAAACAACATGCAGTATATCAAATATTAGGTAATATAAAAGGATGCATTCACCATTGTGATAATGTTACATCTATTGTTTTATATCAGGTTTCTGTCTAACCAAAAATACTAAGGGTGTTTGTATATGTGTTCAAGTGGGCATTTTGCTTAACCGGTTCTCAGGAATCAACCTGATACTTCAATCCTGCATGTTTTGTATTCAGCGATATTGCAAGAGTTTTTTTTTGCATGCCTTATCTAATAAATTCTTATTGTGTTTTAATTCAACTTTTGCTTTTGCTTATACAGTTTCACACAAATAATAATACACTGTGAAAACATAACAGTTACAATGCACAAAAACTAGCAATGCACCATGCATTTATCATACACTTATCGACACATTTGTATATTTATTAAGTCGCACATAAATGCCAAAACAACATCCATTAAATATATAATATTTATTATTTTTAAACCTATGTCTTTGACCTATGCCCTGTGACCTGTTTTCTGTAACGCTTAATACTCACGTTCGATGGTGAGTAAATAAAAAACAATAAAACACAATGTCAGGTTTAAAGCCCGTCTTCACGTGACGCTGTTCTGGTAGTCTTTGGGAAACGTGTAGAACGCGGGTTCTGTATGTTCTAGCGCGTGGATGTGCTTTCGCGCACGTACGCATTCATTGGCCTCAACTGATGCACGAGCACAGCGCGTGGGGAGCTACGTCACAGCGATCGACCAATGGCGTGCGTCGGCGATGCCACCGGGCTGGGAGAGATGTATTATGTAACCCTTTCATACCCTCCCTCTTTAGAAAGCACAGCTACTGGAAAAAAAGGAAAGAAAGAAAGCGCAGCTACTGAACTTAAAAATGTAGGTTGCTTTCTATTGTACGTTAAAGACAACATACCTGCTCTTTGTTAAACATAGATTAACCCTCTCATAGCAAACCATTATAACCCTCGTTAGTAATTAGACTCCCCCCCCCCTCGTTCCAAAGCACATTGTGAAGAAACAAAATGTATAATTTTGTGAAACAGTTGACAACAACACCATATGAGTTATTAAAAACCTAAAACCGCTGGCCAAATATATGCATTTGAAGCACTCCATGCTGTATATTTTATAACAGCATGTTCTTTACTGAAAACAAGTCAAACATGACCCCAAGGTTAATCCTATAAAGGAAATGCATACAGTGCAGCATTAACCAGCCACCAGTTACAAGGAACACGATGTACACATATGCACAGAAACAAATCCTGCACTTTGCAGACACATATGCGATTGCAGTTTCAACCCACACTTCGTGAAATAAAAAAACAGAGAAGAACAAATATGCAGGAGTTGATGCTTTGAGTAATTTTGCAACAGTGCAGCCATTTGCACGATGTTTCTCCGCATTCCTGTTTTAATGCATTTCACAGGAGCAATGCAAAGCCGCAGAGATGAAATAAAAGTGCTGTGGGAGTACGTGAAATACAGTGCGCTATGTGTGTCCATTGTGTTTCTTGACCCTTCCTCAACTTCTGCGTAAACAAGTTGGAATTGTAGGGCGTGTGTCTTGGAAAGCGGTTTTTAGCCAATGAGCGTCGACATCTCTACCACATGGTCAGGTTGTTTACTACAAGAGCAGAAGCCCGCTAGAAGACGCTGCGTGGAAAACACGGCACCGGAACGACTCGTCTCTGTGAGAACGGACGCAATGCGGATTAAAACTAAAACTAAACCGCATGCGTTATATGCAAAATGAACACTGTAGAGTAGAACAGACCGCTTTAATAGTGGTGTTATTATGGTCTCGGTGCTTTATTAAACATGCACAGTTACGTGTAACCGTGAACATCCAGGCCGGGATTTTGAATACTTGAACACAAGCCGTTCTGGGCTCTGAAAAAGGACATTTTCAAGTTACAGCCGGTCAGAGCGAGCCTTGTGGGAAGGGGGTGTGTTGAAATTTGGCAAAGGTACGTACGCAGCAGCGTTCATTGAAAGTTTTTCCTCTGTTTGATTGCATTCGTGTCTTATCTTTGCTCTGCATGCTTCTCAATCGAGACTGCGCTGTTTGGTGCCATTGAGGTTAGTGCATTATTACAGTGAATTATTATGAAAAGGCTTTTGGTTGTTTGGTGCTTGTGGCTTGTTTATGCGACGTTGAGCTTCGATTTGAAACATTTTAGGTGAACGATTGCGTTAGTTGTTCTGTACTGAATCGTTATCAACATAACTGTGAACTTTTGCATTTGTCAGGGAAAACCGTTTTCGAGAATAATTGGGGGGGGGGGGAAGGTCAGTTGGTTGGTTAATTCGTCTGTAGAATCTGCAAAAACTAACTTTTCAGCATTGGGAGAGATTAACTGTCCAGCTGCTACATGCTGGTCAGTTTTGCAAAGGCAGCATTTAACGCTTTGAATGAATACTAGATGGATAATCTGCTGCGCGTTCGCGTCGCGTCGCGGCCGTGAGCATGTGGGGAGCAACTCACGCGCTGTTATTAATTTTATGAATAAGCGAATCCTGAACGAACGGTTCTTTTGAGTTCGAAGATATTTCAATGATCTGATTAAGCCGGTTCACAAAACCGTCTGAACGTGCGTGAATCGAACCGGTTGTTTTATGTCCGACACGAGTTGTTTAAATAACCAAACAGCAGAAATGCTATAACGTTAAATAAAACGCTTGTGATTTATGAATGTATGTAAGTTTCAACGAAGCAGAGTTTGTTTATTAAGCAATACTGTATAAAAAAGCATCAGCTCTGAGATGGTTCAATACGTTATAAGTTCTAACTGACTTTGTTCTTGAGTCATGACTCTAACAGAATGAATGGGTTATATTTATATTACAGTGATCGCCTTTATAAATATAAAACTGTAATAAGCAGTGCTACGTGTCTTGCATGGCGTCTTGGGAATGTTTTAGAAACATGCAATATGCCACGCCGGTGTGTTAGGGAACACGCTATGACGTATTACGTTATGACGTAATTGCCGAATGGTTTTTTGAACCGCTTCTTTGCAAAGAGCCGATTAGCCGAAACAAATGTAACGTTCTATCACTAGTTCTAAATACTCACTAAAACCATTACGTCATACACATTATCTCTCATCACCTTTTATAGCCGCTCATGTGTGATTCGATTTTAAACTGATTTGCGGAAGGAAAACGGATTTTGTTGCAGTATGGATAGAAAAAAAGGCATTTGTATACAATCCTTTCTTCAATTGTTACTCGGGTTTTTTTTATATGCGAGAAAAAATGTATTGAGTTCTTATTGCTCAAACTATCTGTAAGATTTTAATCATTCACATCTGCTTTGGATACTGTACATTGCATGTTGTGCAACATTGACATGCCAAGAAGAGGTCAAAACACAGTGTAAAGTAAATCATATAACAATATCAAGTAATTTCTTTACATTTTTGGTTTGAAGAAAACTGTTTAATATTTATGTGGAAACTGACATTTTGAGGATTCTTTCATTTAATACCAACTTTAATAAATAAATTTCAAAATAACATAGTTTATTTATTTATTTTATTTTTCCTAACTTTTTAGCGTCTATAACTCTTATTTGCTTGTTTACAGGATGTTATGTTTAAACAAATCTCAATTGTGTACTTTATATTGTGTTTTGACCTCTTCTTGACATGTGAGTGTTGCACAATATGCAGTGGTGGTTAGAATGTACAGTTTGCAAAGCAGATGTGAATGAAGCACATCTTATTTGCCTGTATTATTATGATTTTAAACATAATAATAATATGAATACAAAAATACAATATGTAATCTCTTACATGCTGTCAAATACTATTTGGCAACAAGTAAATTTCTCACTTCAATCAGTTACAATTACTCTGAATCACTCTTTACTGGAATAGAGGAAACCTAATACCCAACAGCAGCTGGTAATAATGCTCAATGTTTCTGCGCTCTAAACTCTTGGGTGAACATTCTGATGTCAGAGGGCCTAGCATGACCATAGCAGTTTTATGGCTTGCATCAGTTTAAAGTAGTTTTTGCGTGGTTTGTACTGCTGACAATGACTCATAGTCACTGTGCACAGTTGAACGTAAACTTCAAATTTTGCATCATTCCTCCTGTGATGTCTTAACCATTTGACACTTAGTTGCCGGATGTTTCATGTAAACATGGTTGGTGACTCAGGCTGATTTCATTATTCAGACTGAACAGGTGTCATCAATGATGAGACTAATGCTAATATTTTTTACATGCATAGACCAGTGGTCTTTCTTTTCATTTGTTCCTGAATTTGTAAATTAATATGTAATTCATTTGTTTTGGTGCATGTTTAGATATATTATAAAATTGTACAACTGAATAGAAATAGGATTTTTATGGCATAAAAACTTTGCATGGACTTTTAGTCAACTTTTTGGTGTTTTAGTTTCCAGACTGATGCACTAAAACCTACACTTAATTGCTCTCTAGAGAATATCAGGTTCTCTTTCTGGCAATAAAATGTGCTGAGTGGCCCAAAAAGTAATAATTTTTTTGGATTTGCTCTTCTTAGATTCCTGTTCGTTGTTTGAATAGCGCTGCTGAATCTCCTTCAGGAGTTCTTCAAAGCAGTTGAGAAGATACAAGGTGTTATTCACAGAAAATGGTACCGAAGACTAGACTTGGTAAACGGTCCCCACTGGGCACCCTGGTGTGTGGTTCCTCAACAGAGGGCCTGACAGAAACAGGACCCCACGGATGCCCGGACAATGGGCTTCACAGAAGCAAGCTTTACCCAGGACAGAAGGTAGGTTTTATACTTGTAGATTTAATCAAAGTATGAATGGTATTCCCTGTTAGGTGTGGTACACAATGTGAACATTAGTGTGTTCAGCGTCTTCATGGTGTTTTACCTGGTATGTTTCAGGTGTATGTGCACTGCGGAGGCCAAGAATGCGGAGGTGTGGTTGAACAGCATAACCACGTGGACAATGAAGTGTCTATCTTCCTGCCGCAGCTCAACCAGCACGTTCATCGCAAGCTGGAAGACGTCTGGACGAGCCCCACGTCCAGTTCTACCTCCTCAGTCTCCTCATCCATTGATGTGCCAAGAAGGTACGTCTTGTTATAGTTGTCTAAATGATGAATGCTGCCCTTTTAAAGCAAAAACACTGCTTTATAACTCTACTTCGACACTGCAGGAATCCAGAGACGGTGGACATGGATGAGATTATGGCTGCAATGGTGCTTACAAGTCTGTCGTGCAGTCCAGTCGTCCAACACTCGGCTCCAGGGAGCTCAACTCAAGGTTAGTAGAACATTACATTTGATGGTTGTTTTTTCGGGAAAGTTGCAAGCAGCAATGCACAAATCCGGCAAAAACCAGCTGAGATTGCTCAACGCTTGCTAAGATAGGTGTTAGTCACCAAGATGAAATCACTAACAACTGCAGACAGTGTTCATTAGTAAAAAGAAGTCTAAGCGAAAGAGCTAGTACAGGATTGCTTGTCATAATTGAAACATCCTAACCAGAGTAAACCAGACTGCACTGAAATATTAAAACTTCTGAATAAAATGTAACTATATAAATCATAAATAAATGTGATTTTTACTGATTGTTTTTTTTTGTTGTTAAAGAGACGTATGCTCATAATGGCTGCATTTATTTGATTAAAAATACTGTAAAACTAACTTTGTGAAATATTTTAACGATTTGAAAAATGTTTTCTACTATAAATGTAATTTATTCCTGTTATGGCAAGGCTACATTTTCAGCAGCCTTTACTCCAGTATTCAGTGTCACGTTTTCTTCAGGATTCAGTGTTGTTGTTTGTTTGTTTTCAAGACTCTATATGAAAAGAGAATTTAAAAAGAACAGCATTTAAATGAAACCTTTTATAACATTAATTAAAAATACATCTCTGATCCCCAAACAGTAGTGTATTTATACATTATAATTTATTGTGCATTACATTTATATAGTATCAATTAATTAATTTGTATTATACCACACTTAAATATATTAAATAATAGCTTAAAGGACATAAACATTTTTAATGAAGCACATCTTCTCATTTACCTCTGTTATTTTTCTTTGCTTGCTTAGCTTTGTGTGGAATAGAAAATGGTGCTAGTGAGCTGTCTGATGGTGGATATTGGAGCTGCGACCATGGAAACGGAAGCCCTGCCCCATCCCCGCCAATCGCAGAGATTGAAAAGAGCACCCCTCTCGTCGATGAAGGCCTGGACATGGAACTGGACCAAATGTTGTTCAACGAGCCAACGCCAAGAAAACGCAAAGTACGTTGTAAAACCTAATAAAAACAAGGGTAAAATCTATATATTAAAAGTTGGTTTTCTGATGACATAGCGTGCCTTTTTATTTTTTAAACACTGTTTTCCCCCCTTTAGAACTCTGTGAAAGTTGCATATCGGTGCTTGTGGCCAAATTGTGGAAAAATACTGACCACAGTAGTGGGGATCAAACGTCACATTCGAAATTCTCATCTTGGGTAAGCTTTGCGTATTACAATCATGCGCTCTTACCAGTGAATGCAGCAATCTGGGACGTTTTTATCGTAACCATACTGTGTATCGTGCTTTCTGCAGACAAAGTGATGAGCACTCCCAAAGGGAAGAAGACTTTTACTACACTGAAGTCTATCAGGACTTGGAACAGATCACTCCCTCTGGTGGCCACCAGCCTTCTTGCACTTCTCCATCCAGTCCCAGCCGGCTCACGCCCCCACTTCCCTCCACCCCAGACATGCTCCACCCCAGCCCGCTCAGCCAGTCCGCCCCAGGCAGCTTCTGGCAGGTCCATTCTGAGCACTCTTACCAAGTAAGATGCTTGACATTGTTGTGGTGCAACTAAACAATGTGTTGCTTTCGAGGGCGTTTAAGATTCAAAGATATGATCACGTTTCACTTGCATGTAAATGAACCAACATGGATGATCGTTTAATGTGTTGATGTCTGCTCCTCAGGCTCTTTCACCTGTTCAGGTTGTGACTCAGAGCAAACCAGTCCCTGTTCCCGTGTCCTGTCATTGGACCCCATCCCTCACAGTTCACCAGAGCAAACAGGTGAGAGTCTTTAAGGCTGGAGAAATCTCAGCACAGATGTCTTAAAAGGGTGCCTTTTTCCTGGCAGTATTTAAAGTTGATGGATTGGTTATGCAACGTTTTCTCTGAGGCTTGCAGAACATACACATGGTCTCAAAGGCGTTCTGTGTTTTCGACTGGAAATAGGAGTGACATGCACATGTTGTTTTTGTGTCCTTTGTTCCTCTCATAAGAAATGCAGATGGTATTGCAGTGCCATCTAGTGGAGTTGACGACCATGTGTTGTTCTCTTTGTCTGAACACATGCTTGGCACTAGGAAGAAAAATTATCTAATCTGCATATTTTGAGCTTGCTTGCTTAGCTCTTAATATTTAGCTTGTTGATTAATATCTACTGAAATAAGATGCCACGTATAAGCCTCAATGCATATAACAGAGAAAAGGTTTGCTACACTGATGCATTGTTTTTACTGTAATGTTTGCAGCTGTAACATAACCTGCAGTGCGTCATTCTGTGACTAATGGTGGTCTCTCTCTCTTTCTCTCTTTGCTCCCCAGGGCTCTCCATTCCGCCGTCGTTCAGTTAGTGTTGGTGAACAGTGGCTCCAAAATAACAATGCCACCTTCAGGCCACATCCTGCCAGTGTTTCACCTCCCAGAAACCATTGCACTTCAAGGTGGGATTTGTTTGTGTTTTTAGCAACTATTTAATCTCGTATTGTTGATTTTAATTATTTAGGATCTTTAGGTTGGATTAAAAAACCAAAAATTTAAGCTTGAAAATGATTGGTATTATTATGCACAAAATAATGTTTCTTCAACTTTTTAGTCGACGTAACCAAGATTGCTGCAAAATACAAAACATGCCCACTGTACCTTTAAATATTGATGAATTGATTCTAGTCCAGTTCAGGCTATGTTATTTTTTTACATGTGGTAGGAGAAAAACACTGACTATGGATTCGGATGGGAATAAATCCAATGACTGGTCTCTAAAAATTCCCAATTACTGTCTGAGTAGGGCTGATGTTTAAAACAGCTGCTTAATATTTCTTATTTCTTAAATCATTGCTTACAATTTTGATGGAAGATGATGCATCCGTGCTGAAGTAAAGTAAAAAATTAAGATGCCAAACTTATGAACAGTAGTTTAAATGACATAATTCACCTTTTAAAATGTTGTCAGTTGCTATTTTTATTGTTTTCCATTGAAATCAGATGTAAATTTTAATTCTTAATTTCTATTATATTAATAGGAGGATTCGAGGCGAAGCCAAGAAATGCAGAAAGGTGTACGGCATTGAGCACCGAGACCAGTGGTGCACCGCCTGCCGCTGGAAAAAGGCCTGTCAGAGATTCCTCGACTGAATCCTTCTTTAGATTGGAGACAGAACACTAACCTTACAGAGACCCACAAGAGGGCATCTTACCTGGAACTATGGTTGAAAGAAACCAAAAGAGCACCTTTGTGACTTAACTTTTTCTACTTTTTAATCGAGTGTTTTTTGGAAATATGCTAAGGAATTATGTTGGTGCTGGAAGAATAAAGCAAAAAGGACAGCCTCTGCCCCACAAACTCCTGAAGTCTTCCTACGTCTTATATCAAGAACCGAAGAAGTCAGATGTTCTTTTACAAGCAGCCATATGCAACAGCAGCAGCCATATACTTTTTGTTTAATGTGATGTAAGCATTGTCGTCATCAGACACAGATGGAAAGTTTACTTATCATTCCAACTTAATATGAGAGGTCTTTATCGTGGTCCATTGCTTTCAGGGGCATAATTGGCAGCTTATGGTTAACTGTAGATAAACAAGAACGCTGAATAAATGTTTTAATAGCATATAACGTTTATGTTCATGTATGCCATGTTTACTTGTTGAGATGCAGTTTTATTTTCTCTGATTTCCAGTGCAAAATTTTGTAAAACAAATTTTGAAAAGGAAAAAAAGGATTTTGTATTACGATTTTGATACCTGCAATGTGTTCAATCGTATGTCATTATCAGTGTATTTCTGTCACAGGTTATACTTCTGTGGAATGAGATGATTCACTTTTCTGTCATATGAATATTAAGGAGTTATCTGTGTAAACATGCATGATCTGATACAGTTATTCATTTACTTTTGTGCTTTTGCCCCCGTCTGCTCTCTGACTGTCCGTCGGTTTAAATTGTGTTCTTGCCAAAGAGAATCTCAGCAAGATAATACATCATATACATCTCTGCAAAATAATGTGAAATGAATCTGTTGATCATTTATGAGAACTTTGTTACCAACTGTTTGATTGGTTCATACTGGGTCCAAATATTTTCTTACTTTGTATAACACCTCTAAACATCATCTTTGTATGTGTAGCTCAACGTCTTTTGCAAAGCTCGATGCTTTGACAATATAAAACTGAATGTACCTTACCCTGAAGATCTCTTTAAATCTCAATGCATTTCTGTCAGTCATGGTCATAGCTGTTTAAGGACATCCTAGTCTGAGAGACATTCGATGAACCGACATTCGATGGAAAACAATCTTTTTGTACATTTTTGTAAAGTACTTCCAAAGTATTTTCTTTTAAGAAAAGTCCAGATCTGTTCAAGACAAAAGTATAATTTCTTTTCATAAAAACGTATGTGGCTTCAGGCCTTTTTTAAAAAAAAAAATAAACCTTTGTGCAAACAAGTACAGCTGTAACCGTTTAATTTTCATATTTGTCCTTTTGAGGATGACGAGGTGGAGTGCTATCAGTATGGAGTAAGACAAATTTAAAATCCAGATGAACAAAATACTTCAGGACACAATCATTTGCTGCATGACAAGCCACAGAAAATAGTAAACTATTTTATTGACATAGTTCAGTTACTATGTACAGTTAATTTAGTCAACATCATGATTTTTATCATTAGAATAAAGGGAAAAGCATGACTCTGCAATGTTTGCATAAATACATCATTTCATCTGCGCAAATACAAATCAACTTTATCAGTTTCAGAAGAATAAAATTAAAGCTTTGGGTTTCCCACTGTTAGATGAGGAATTGCAAATGCGTGACAGAATTTGTTGTGTTTGTATAGGCATATTACAGTGATGAGTCTTTGCTGGAATGGTTTATGCAAAATCTGGCTTTATTTATTTTTTGGGAGAGACATTAAACACAGATTAGCTTTCCTTAATCCCCTTAAAGGAATAGTTCACCCAAAAATGCTAATATCATGCTCACATCTTTCTGACCCCATTTTGTTGTTTTTCTTCTTTAAAAAAAAAAAGCTGATATTAAGCAGACTGTTAAAGCTGCTCTTTTCAGAACATAATCTCATAACAATGAATATGTTTTGGTGAATTAGTCTCACTCATTCTTTTTCTACAATCTGCTTATGCTCCATTGATGGTTATGTTTCTAAAGAAATGTACATTTACTAGGTACAAATTCATATGAAATTGACACTTCATAAAATAGCTGTTTTTTCCATTCAGTGTAAGCAAACTGAGAATTTTTATGGCCCAAAAAGTGGCATAAAGAATGGCCTATATCAGGGCTTCTCAAATCTTACCCTGAAGGTCCGATGCACTGCAGAGTTTGGATCTAACCCTAATCAAACTCACCTGAGCATGCTAATCAGTGCCTTAAGGATCATTAGAAAATACAGGTAGGTGAGTTTTATCAGGGTTGGAGCTAAACTCTCCAGTGCATCGGACCTCCAGGGTAAGATTTGAGAAAACCCATGGCCTATATGATTTCTAAAGCAAAATGAAATAGCTTTGAGCGAAGAACGGACTGAAATTACTGTTACCACTTCCAAAACATAATTGTTTAGCACGTCACATGACAAAATTAAAGCTTAGCAAATCTGAACGCAAGCATATGAGATTTGAAAACAAAAATTATGTTTGATGGCAGTACAGATCTAAATATTAGTCTTGTTTCTCAAGCTTTCATTTGATTTTAATGCTAATTTATGTTCCGTTTGGAGCTGAAAATTACGTATGTGCGATAGTAATGACAAATATTTCATTTTTGGTGAACTATCCCTTTAATCATTTTATTTTGCCTAGTAATTACCTCTATATATGACATCTCACCTCAATTTCAAGCATGTTCATTATGGAAACTCTCATTGGCCAATAGGTGGCAGTGTCAAAAAGGAGATGAATTTGGATCCGGTCACGTTTTTGCGCAATGTATGATTACACTACAGGGGCCGTCATATACAATACAAACCACCTAATGCAATCTATATTTGTCTCAAATTGAATTGGAAGAGTTTTCTTCATACTTCAAGCTAATAAATGTAAGTTTTGTTTGACACAGTTTAGGTGCTTCAGTAAGTAAATCCACATCTAACCCTGTGGCACTATGAGAGCTTTTTGTGTTTGGGGAGAACAGTGCATGATATCTTTCGAATGAGCATAACGAATGGTTTGCTGGGTAAGTTTATTCACTTCAAAGGTCAAAGCTTACTCATTCTGTTGGGTGACATCAGCAGACATACTATTAAACTCGTTAGCTCGAGGACTCATGCCCAAATACTGCTTGAGGAACTCGCTAAAGCGCTTCTGGTTGTTCCACTTACGGGCGGATTTGCGGACGCCTATGAAACCCCCATATCTCTTTTGCAAAGACCTTCCAGGATCTATGAATTTCCTGTAGCCATACTTGTTTTTGAGGAAGCCTCCGAAGCGTTTGATTAGATGGACGGCAGCCTCTTCCTCATCGCCGTCCACCTCGCTATCTCCATCTCGCTCTTCTTCAGATTCTTGTGGTGACTGTAGTTGCAGGAACTTGTATTTTCTACTGAGCTGCATATCCTGGTCCTGATCATCCATTCCCAAGGCCCGTGTTATGTGGTCGAACCTCTGGAGGGTTTCAGAAAACTGGCCATCATCCTGGTCCACAGGCAGAGAGGTGTCCGCTTCCTCTTCTGCTCTTTTCAGCAAGGCTTTTGGACTTTGCTCCACAATGGTCCTGCGACACATCTCCCAGGTGTCGCCTGGAGAAAGTTTACCATGACACTCCACCAGACACACCTGAACAAAGACACACACACAAACAAACACATTACACTGTCAACATCGTCATGCTTTAATACAGCCACACAACATAATATCTGTCTAATAACTTTGTCTTCAGTGTTTATAACTCATCTGGTCCTATAGCTGGTTTCTCCGCCAAGCATGTTTTCAGATGGTCTCCCAGTGTAACAGTTTAAAAGTGTCCCAAACCTGTCTAAAACCAGTCAACAGACCCTCCTAGGCTGGTTTAGCTTTTCTCAGCAGCAAGGTAAGCTATGATATCTGAATTGCCCCTGTTTGTTTTCTTTGTCTGTTTTCCAAATTCTTTCCTACAAATCCTTTACACAGTATTTTTGCTCGCATTTTATTAATAATAATTTTTTAACACCTCACTACACCAATTTAACAGCCTATCTATTGACAAACTTATACTCATAAAATAAAGTCACACCCCTTTTTGTCTCAATATAAAAAAACGGCACATTGTGGAAGTAAAATGGGTTTTATACAAAAGAATTATACAGCATTATTACACGGCTCTCTGGAATGCTTGATTCTGATTGGTCAGTTGAGACATTTGCAGGTTCGTTCTTTTCAAATAAT
>JAUCNO010001635.1:18199-31401 GCA_032353835.1 Enteromius viviparus | reverse complement strand
ATTTTTTAGTAATATCATCTCCCTTTCTTTCTTATTTATTTTTTCTTATATTCGCATCTATTTCTTTAGGCTGCTGTGCAGGGGCATATTTCATAAAATAAAACTTACCAGGCTTATTAGCCAGGCTTATTTCAGTTAGTCTGACACATTTGAACCAAATCAACTGATAATAAGTCAGTATTTTGTAAACTTTACTTTAAACATTTATAACATTTATTAATAACAGGCTCTGGTCTGTTTCTGTTTTGAGCTATGGATTTTAATATTTTTATTTATTAATTAATTTATTCATCATTTTTATTTATTATTATTATTATTATAAATATTACTATTTATAAATCTTCTTTTTTTAAAGTAATGTCATATAGGCTACGTTTTTTTAATTTGAATGAGACGTGTGATTCAGTGTGCCAAATACGACCAGCAGGTGTCGCAACATGAACAAATAATAATTAGACCGTTAAAGGGGTTTACAGATTGTATTTATTTGTGCTACCAGTAAAAGTAGGCATTTTATGCTGACTATATTTAATATCCTCAAATAAGTAATATGAGTTGTAAAATGTGAAATGAGTTTCCCTGAGCTTTCGGAACATCCAACTATGCATAGGATATTAAAATGTCTGTGAACGATGAAAAATGTGGACTGCAATGGGGAAACTACCGAAATATATCTGACCTCACCACAATGGCATGAACCTCCAAACACAATCGGCTCTTCCTCATCGGAGGCTGTTCCAGGAGATCAGCTGATCGCCAGTGGATGGTTTTCAGTTCTGTTTGACAAGAGAAAAATGCAAGTAATTTAAAAAAACAATGATAAAAATAAAAAAGCTTAACGTTTAGTGCGACTACTACGTTACTGCTAAAATAATAATAATGATAATAATAATATTATTATTATTATTAGTAGTAGTGTTAGTAGTCATAGTGTTGTTATATGACTGGTTATTTGATTATTAGTTATTAATAATAAATAAATTATTTTTTTTAGTGAATGTATGAAATCACTTTATAAATCATTTTAGTTGTGTCATTATTTCTAAGGACTTTTACGTTGAAAGACGAACTTCCGCTGGGCGTCATAGATTACCGTTAACATCACTGGCTTCACGCTGCTCAGTCATGGAATAAAGCGGCTGCTTATTACGACCGTAACATCCACGCTGGAGTCCTAAAATCAATCCAATCTTCATTTTCCCGGATTCGCTAATTCTATTAAAAAAACGCGTCTTGTCTCCTTCATACTGGATATTAACCCAGAAGATTTGCCGAGCTGGATGGGAATGTAGAGCAGTACCATTGTTTTAATCAGCTCGTGAAGTTGGACCCAGCCTTAAAAGAAACCAAAATTCAACAAATACTCATCAGATGCTGTGGGATCTTCTACCATTTCAACAATTCGCGATCGGATTTGGGAAATAACTGCCAGATTAGGATTTTTAGTATTTTTCTCTGTCGTTGACAGTTACATTAATGGTATTTCTGTATAAAACGGTGTTTGCCTTTATGTTCATGTAAAATTGCTGCATTGACAGATCAGCCTAACATCTAGTAGTCCTGTGCATTGCGTATATTGTCTTATTTGTTTAATGTATTTTTGGATAAACACTACAGATCTGCCTGCATTGCACTTTACCCAGATAAATACGATTAAACCGCATTTGACATAGTTGTGCAGTGTTTCCCTGAATTGAAACACCTGTTTTTTTTCAGATGCAGAATCTTCTTCAAGCAAAACGCGGTGGTTAGACTGTCAGGCATGAATTATTTAATCCCTGTTTACTTATTAGTTAGTCGGTTTCCTGCTGGACAAAAGTCTTGACATTTGCAGTTTGACCCAGTGCGAGTGTGACAGGAATCCAGGAGGGAGTTGGCTTTGCTCTCGACTCTTGTTTTTGATCCAACTAAATCTCCAGCTGTCTAGACATTCCGCTAACTTAAACTTTTCTTTTACGTTATTAAAAGCGGCAATGTCTTTACTGTGCCGCTCTAAACGCAGAAAAACAGCCCAGTAAGGACGATGCTGGCCATTTTTGGACACGACACGCTTCAGAGATCACGCATTATCCGTGAGAGGCATATCTAGATGAGTTTTATTTAGTAAACTCGTAGCTGTGAGGAAGCATTTGTCACGTCTTCTCGTGGATATATCGACACACATCATGGGCGACGCCAATTTGAACAACTCCAACGTCAAGGTGGCGGTTCGGGTCCGGCCCATGAACCGGAGAGGTGAGTCGAGTTTCAGTCCTGTCACTTGATATCACAGTTCACATGCAGCCTTTATTTCAATACACTGTGTAGTGTATCTTCCCTGTGCTCCTCAGAAGCTGTCTTGCTGGTCAGCACACTATTTGTGACACAGTAATGGGTTTTGACAAAGTTCTGAGCAAGTCCATTTAAGCAGGCCATGCCAGCTGGAATCTTTATCTAACGATGTGTGTTGGGTTACATCTATCTATTCATCTATCTGCAGAAAGCTTTATTGCCTAGTATGTTTACATACACAAGGAATTTATCTAGGTGAAAAAAAGTATCTATCTATCTATCTATCTATCTATCTATCTATCTATCTATCTATCTATCTATCTATCTATCTATCTATCTATCTATCATCAGAAAGCCTCATTGCCAACAAAAGGGATTCGTCTATCTGTCCATCCATCTAACTAGAATCAGAGAGCATTATTGGCAAGTATGCACAAGGAACTTGTGGTGAATTTTTAATTCAACTTTTGTATATTTAGGGATGTTCATTAATGCTATTACAAGTAAATTTTTAAAAGTGCAAAATACGCATAAATGTTACTGAACCTATATGGTTAATACATGGGAATGGTTGAGAGAAATTATAACTTTACTCAGATGGAGGTCGGAGGTTGTTCTATGACCACAGAAACTCTGTGTACATGGTGAATGCAACTTTAAGCTCTTTCTTTCTTTCTTTCTATTCAGTCTATCCAGAGGACACCGCATTAATGTCATATTGTTTAATTATACATTTCCTTTTTCTATTCACCTTTTCTATTCCTCCAAGATTATTTTGCATGATCACTTGCAGCATGTCTTTCAAATGAACGTATGACATTGCCATGGGAGAACATGTGTCTTGGTAAAGCCAGTGAAGCGTGAAATATTTGCTACTTTTTAGTGACGCGGTCACGTGTCCTACTGGAGCGTAACATTCAGTCACAAGACACAAGCACAGATCGTGTGCTGACAGCCTGTGTGAGCTTTCTGACTCACATATCCTTCCTTCCCAGTCTCCATTAGTAATGCTGGAATTCTGATCTTCATTATTGTATTATTCCAGTCCTAAAGACTTTTCAGATGTTATTTCATACGACATAAAGCTCTTGAATTTGAAAGTCTGTAAATGACACTTAACTTTCTGTTTTACTTGCGGTCTCTCTCTCTCTCTCTCTATTTTGGACAAAGGCAGGAAGGGAGTCTGAATGGACTATTTGCCAACGTTGCATAACCGAACAAGTTCCCATGGCCAAATGTGTTTGAATCCCTTTAAAACAAATGTTCATATTAAATCCTAAGACTGTGTAAAGGTAATTTTTGTTGGAAAAAGGGATATAGAGGTTTAAACAGTTAATGATTTACCAGTTTAGTTGAGTACACCCATTGCCTCATTCCCTTCTCGCATGGCTTGAAGAATGCAGTTTCATGTAACTAACTGAACCGCATTGGTTAATAGTTTTACTTCCATAAACGCAGGCAAATAATTATAGAAATTAGCTTCGGGGCTTTGTCACTGCCTTTTGTTCTCAGTAGATAAATAGACGCTTGGTCTTTGTGTTATTGTGTTCAGGATTCAGTCAATCTTTCCACTTAGTCACTGTTGCCAAGATTACATGTGCTTATCGCTCTCACCTGAGTGACATAATGCAGGAAATTCAGATTTTTGGACTCCAGTTGGGTCTCCTTATTGGACCTTGGCCACCAATGGTGGGAGGAAACCAGTTGTTTCCTGCTCTGAAAGGAAGTTGTTACAGCTAGTGTGGCTTGAGAGCGCATCCTTTCCAAGGATTTCTGAGTCAGCTGCAGATGCTTTCCACTTCCCTGTTGTTGTCAGTAGGAGAGTTTGTTGGTTTCACACATGCTTTGTCCTGCTGTCGGATTGGGTGTGTTAGTATAAGGCCTTTCCCTTCTTTTGTCAGCAGTGCATCATAAACTTTCAGCTGACCGAACTGCAAATCTTTATTTGGAGTCCTTTTATTAGACTGGAAACTGCTTTAGCAACAGGCTGCTGCTGACACAGTGTTTGGAGGAATGCTGTTGCAGGTTCTTCCCACTGTTGCTGTCAGAGAGAAAGCTCTGGCCAAGATGAGTCCCGAGCCAATCCCAGGGTTCAACATTAAGGATGACCCGATGGCATGTGGCCAGTGTGAGAGAGTTTCTTGCCAGTTCATGGAGGTGTCACTTGAACTATATAGCCAGTGCTGTGTTCTCACTGGATGTTGTGTTCATTGAACATGTTTCAGTGTTTAAAAAAACCTTATATACATAACATGTATAACATAAAGTGAAATGTATATGTAGTTAATGTGTAAAACAATGGCTCGGTTATGCATTTCCAAATATATATATGAGGAACAGTTTATTTGTAGAAGGTTATAGCAGAATATTTGTAGAGGAGTAGAAAGAAAGAAAGGAAAATAATAAAATAAACTCGCATCGAAGCGGAGGAAAGTATGTTTTTGATACAACAAAAAGAAAAAAGAAAAAAATCATTCAGTTTGTAATGCGTACCGAACCGAAATCCTCGGTTTAATACGAATACGCGTATCGTTTCATCCCTTAACACTTAAAGTATCATGCCATATTTTGTCGTCATCTGGTCCATTGGAATCACTGAAATAATTAATTTCGGAGAAATTACAGATTGGGAAATAGTTGGTTAGCAAAATTAAAATTAAAAAAGGATATTAATTAGATTGCCATATGGCATCTAGCGTGTGTAGATTTTTGTTTTTGCTAATGTAGTTAACAGTCTGTCAAGGGAGATTATAATTTGATTGTCCTGAAATGGCCTTTAATATCCCATCTGAGGGCATGAGTCTGTAAACCTGTTTTGCTCTGAACTGTGTTCATATCTGTGAGAATAGGTGGGTGATTTCAGGAACACTTTCTGTGTCAGAATGCTGGTTTGGTTTCAGTCCTCCAGCAGCATCTCCTGCTGTGAAATAAACCCCTGCTATTGATTTTAGTCTTTTGTTCTGCATTATCAGGATGACTGGAAACTCAATAGGTCACAAGATTGTCTTATTAGATACATCAGAGGGACAGACCTATTTAGAGTAGCAGTTTCATATGATATATGCTTCATCTGATCAATTTAGTGGCGTTGTATCAGTTTTTTAATATAACAGCTTGATTGTTTTTGAGGTGATGCAGCACAAAACCAATTGAAAATTCATCAAATTTGCCATTGTTTTTTCCCAACAGAAAAGGACCTGAACACAAAATGTGTTGTGGAAATGGAGGGGAATCAAACACATCTGTACCCGGCAAACCTAGCAAAAGATTCCAGGTAAACCCAACATACTATATTAATATAATATAATTTAGCAAGGATGCATTAGATTGAAGGATGCAATTTAATGATTTCTGCAGTAATGGCTGCTAAAAAGCAGTTTTGCCATCACATGAATAGTTGGGAACAATTCAAATGTACTAATATTTCACAAGATTTCTGTTTATTGTGGTTTTTGAACCAATAAATGCCACCTTGGTGAACATAATTCTTTCAAGAACACTGGTTTTGGTAGTATAGTGTAGGTTTAACAGCATTATGATATGTTCAGAATAGTGTGCAGAATACCCAATGACCTACTATATTTGCATACTGCAGTGGTTACTGTATCCCACAATGCTCTTCACTCAACTCGGCTTTCTTTTCCAGAGTAATGAAGCAGAAGTAATATCTGCTGCTGATTATAAAGTCTTTTTCTTGACTCATTATTTGATAGCATAGCCGAGGATTTGTTTCTCTTCCTCTTTCAATCAGATATTTGATGTTTTGGACCCTTGGTGAGGTATCTGAGAGCAGGGGCTTTGAGAACGGGTGTATCATTGTGGGTTTCGGTCGTTCGGCTCGTACGATGGGGGCTGAGGGAGAACAGGAATGTGGATGTGCAGTTCTCTTTTAACACAGCCTGCTGTTCGCTCCGTCCTGCCGTGTGTCGGGGCATAACTCTCCTCCGTCTGACTTCCTCTCTTTTTCTCAGCCCTCCGTTGTCACGGAAACGCAGAAGGAGGGTTAACCCTAGGTCATCCATAGCTGAGGAGCTCTTGTGTCTGGAAAAAGGGGAAAATACAAGCTAGCTTTAGCATCTGTCGGCCATAAACATTTCCTCTGACTTTTATGGCGGGTAAACAAGAGAGTGCAATTATTTTTTTCCCTCTGCTATTCTCTTGTCGTGCAGTGCAAACAAAGACAGAGGTTGAACAGGTTTTAAACTTGGAAGTGAATGGTCGAGCCGCCTGCTGCCTTCGCACAACAGACAATTTAATTGCAGCGTTGAGTTCATGTGTTGTGCCGCCCTCAATCGCCGGCCCTGTTAATGGCCCCTGCGATGCAGATGCCTCAAATGGCAAGGTTCACATGCCAAAAATAGCCTTATTGCTGGCATTTCGTATTAATTATGATCTGTCAGGTGCGCCAACACATTCCAGACCATCTTTTTTACGACGGCTGCACATGCCGTGTTTATATGTGGGTGTATGTTCGTCTTTCAGTCCTTTGTGTGGTTGTACCTCTCTCTGCATGTCCGGTGGCATCACATACTCAGGTTGAATGAATCTTAGTGCCTGTCCATTTGCTTTAATGAAAGAAAATGACATTTGAAAGGTTTTATGTTTGCAAGCAGCTCCTAGGGGTGTTTTAGATGGATTGAGCATTAAACACACCCAGGCATGAGCAATAAGTGTTTTTACCAGAAGTTAGTATACGCCTGGCAAGTCTATGTATTTCTGACTGTATTTAGGAATTATGGTAGCGTATATAATTTGAGAAAAATCTTTTTTATTTATAAAGACCAATAATTGCTGGTCACTCCCTAGTATTTCAGGATTATTAAAAGTATTTTAAAGCTGGGCCTTTTAGTGTAAGGCGTGTGTTAGTTCAGGACTATGACCATACCACCTAAGTGCACCAAAGAGCGCCAGAGAGACAGGGCGTGTTTTTGGCAGACAGGAAATCAGTCAGACATACAGTAGTAAGAAAGAGTTCAGGTGTGTTGAGAACTTACTCAGCAGTTTCTAACAATCACCATCACTTAGTGTATCAAATTTCCTTTACATGGAGCTCTATTAGTAATTGCAGTGATGCGAAGATGACTTAAGTGCTAGGCACATTCTCATATTTATCTTCAAAAGCATATTCAAATACCTTTGATATCTTAAATGTCAGAAAAAGTTTGCATGAAAGCATCAGCAGTTCTATAAGATTCTATAAGATATTAAGATTGTTTATTTATTATTATTATTATTATTATTTATTTTTCTCCATGAAGTCATAGACACTTCTTAATTTAGATCCTTATATCTTACTATATGCAGTGGATTTTATTTTTCCATTTTTGAAAATCTTTTAAACAAGATAAATTTACTTTTCAGCATTAAATAAGTCTAGTTTTGTTTTCATAGATTTGTAAGTATACATCATTTTTTTTGTTTTGGATTAGGCCTAACTTGTTTTTAACTTGTTTATACTTAAAACAAATAAAAAAGTGAAAGTACATTCTGAAGGTGTATCAAGTCAATTTGATCTTGTTTTCAGAATGATTAGATATTTTAACCAGGCAATTAGATAAAAATAATAACTATGTTAGCGTCTAGATCAATAGATGATAACATTTTGATGTATTATAATTGTGTGCTGCAGTTGGACATCAACCACTTAAACTGCTCGGTCAATATATTTAAAGCAGATTGGATTCTGATTGGCTGTCACTGTTTTCATTTTTTCATCAGCTGGAAAATAAATAATTCTGAAAATGATTCCAATTAAGTTATTTTGTTAATTGCTTTTCTTAATTAAAATGCTTATTAAAACCATTATGTAACACAATAGCTGTCATTCAATAATAATAGTATATTTATGTTTTTTGCCTAATTTACGTCACATGCGTATACACATCTCAATCAAATGTTAATGAATTTGGAGGGTTCTAAATGAGCGACCTTTTGCCTGAGGTTAGTCATTTGGGTAAAACACTCCCAAACAAACTATGCACAACCTCTCCTTACAGCTTTTTGTCAATCTTGTAAGATGCTCTTCCCTGAGTGCCACAGGCGCAGCTATCAAAACTAGTTCAAACACAATCACCTTTAATGCACATCCAGATTACACACTCTCATTAGTCAAATATGCATAGCTACGTCTGTGTTGTGATTCAGAGGAATTGTGCAATACTGCAGCTGTAATGTCTTTTTTCAATCAGTATATGTATGTGATGAAATATGTATCCGTATATAGTCTCTCTCTACAATTTTACAATGGCTAATGCTTACTTGCCAACCTCTACATTTAAATTTAAACTGGATGAGCGTCATATAATCTTAATTAGCACAGCTGATTGAGTTTAAATTGCGCACTTTTCATTACGCTATTGTTGTAATTACCAGGACATTGAGTCACAGTTGGGCGTCTTTAGCTTAGAAAAATCATTTGGAAGACATGCCCCAGAGTGCATCCTGTTGCCCTCGGCCTGCTCAAGAGCATTTAGTTCAATGCGGATACATTCATTAGGACATTTCTAGTGGATCATAATTTAGGTCAAGGGTACGGAACGTCATCTTTCCAAGTCACAAGCTGCGTATTTGCAAGCAACCGGAGCGGAATCAGATTTTTTTAAATGACTCGACCCAAAAGCTGAAGGGTGCGGGCGTTAAAGTCTTTCTGCCTAGCCCGTCATGCGAGCGCCAACCACGAGGTGTTAGACGGCGTTTGGCACAACCCTTGGTCTCTGGCATACTCGCACTGACAGCTGTCATCGTAGTGTACATCACTAACCCATAAGAAATCTGCAGTGGACCATACTCAAGGTTCATTCCTTCCTCCCCCCCCTTGTTCAGACTTCAGACCCTGCAAGAATGCAGACAAAGACATGGGGATTTACAGTCCCGGCCTTGAGTCGACACTTTGCCTCGGAGTGGTCGATACACTCTCGAAGGAGAGATTTAAATGGTTCTCGGTAGGAAATGCTTTCCTCAAGCCTATTAGGAATATTAGGACAGTCTGATGAAGCATCGAGTGAATCCATTAACTAGCTCGAAATGAAATCGCAAGCATGTTTGTGGAATGCTCTCTGGGTTGAAGCCTGATTGAATGCGGCAGAATTAAATGCGTGTTTGATGCAGTTCAAAGACAGATTGAGGCCAGTGGTTTGTTTGCTAGACTGCAGACTTGAATCAGCCTCCACTTTTTAGCCTGTAAATGGAGGGTTTTCCCTCTGGTGGTGTCAGTGTGGTTTTTTATTTTCCGCCTGTGGTGCTTTGGTCTCGGTTTCATTTATATACTGTTATAGTACCAAGCCAGAGTGGTGATTTCCTCATTGTTTGCAGCACCAATGGAGGGATACAGAGAGTGGGGGAAGGGACGACACTGTTGACACAGTCTTTCATAGTCCTCCCCTATAGACAGAAAGTGCAACTATTAAAAGTAGCCACCATTTGTGATGAACTTGCTGCTGTTATGTGGCGAACATAGTTTAATTTTTGAAACAATGACCTTGAATGGAAGTGTTTGCCACAGTTTATTTTTGTAAACACTTAATCATTCATTTTGACGTGCTTTCAGTGAGCTGAATTGATTTATATGCAGTGACTGTGGGTAGGGCTGGATAGTAATATATCAGTTTTTTTTTGTGTTTGATATTTTGTTTGCAGCTATAAAGTTAAGTTAAATTCCCAAAACGCTGAACCAGTTTTTTCCCTTTAAATCACAACTTGTGAACAATATAGTAGTATGTGATATTTAATTAAAGTCAGTAGCTACAATGAAAATGATTCTATTTCTGTACTGGCAAAGCTGAATTTCAGCAGCCATTACTCCAGTTTTCAGTGTCACGCATCATTATAATATGCTGATTTGCTGCTTAAAAATAATAAAAAACAATAAAATTAAAATTTTTAACAAATCTAATTAAATAATAATAATAATAATAATAAAAAATGTAAAATAATTTCTAATTGTCAGAGTTGTGCTGCTTAATATTAATGTAGAAACAGTAATGCATTTTTTCAGGATTCTTTGAATAGTAAGTTACAGATTAGCATATTTGTTTAAAATACAAAACCTTTTAACATTACAAATTAAATGCATCCTTGCTACATACAGTACATGTATTTTATTAATACCAAAACATTTGAATGGTAGAGTTTGAAAAGTAATTAGTTATTGTAAATAGTATCGTTCTTTCTAGTTCTCTTTTTGTAAAAGTGTTTATTTGCTGTATTTTCTTTCTGTAGCAACTTGTTCATCCGGATTTTTCCTGGTTTGGGGGAAGGGTCTTATGTGACCGTGTTTTTACTGCACGCTGCCAAACCGTCACTCTCTAAATGAATGGTTTTGTGTGTGCGATTGCTAAAGAAAGTGAGAGTTTGCGTCTTCCCCCGGCAGCTGAGGACTCTGCTCAGTCAGTGCTGCCTCATATCAGGAAGCCTTTGACTCACTCCCACAAAAACAATGTCATAAAGCAACGTACAGGATTACTCGCGAGGCTACTCGATGACATCATGAGAGAACTTGTGTGATTAACAGCACCGCAGCGCTGATCCCAGTTCTAGCTAGAGTGTCTCTCAGTGATTGGTCTCACCTGTCACTGAGGCATTTTTTGGGTAATAACAACCACATGCCTCTGTCTCCTATAGGAAACACAGGCACAGGCGTAGAGGCACAGCATACGCATTTTTCATTTGTACAGTTGGCTCATGGGCGATTCCAATCTGTGCAGATGTACAGGACAGCCGTGTTTGGACAACACAGAGTGATGCATTGTGGGTTTAGTCCAGCAATGTTTGGAAATCAGACTGGGAACCGGAGCAGCTGCCAGCTTTCCTTAGGTTGTCATCAGGTTCTCAGGTCTGCCGTCATTGGACGGTCAAGAAGACGATTTATTTAAATAAGTTTAGTTTATTTTAGTTCTGTCATACAATTAATTGCATCTGAAATAAGAATGTTTAAATATTATATGTATAAGGTGAATATTTACTGTGTGTATATATAAATACACACTCATGCATGTATATATTTAAAAACTTTTATGTTTATATATTGAATATTTTTTATAATATAGATTATAGGAATATAAATATAGATATGTAAATGCATGTGAATATATTTTAAAATATATACTGTGCATGTGTGTGTGTGTGTGTATACACACACACATGCACACGTATTATGCAAGCAAAAACGTTTGTATGCTATTAATCGCATTTTATGGCACTATTTTAATATTTCTCTAATGTATTACATTTTTATTTTATTTATTTATTTTTAATTACTGTATTTTCCGCAATCAGATTAAAAAAGACTTCTAGCACAGAACATATAAAAATTACATTTATGGCGGAGTTATGGTATTAATTTGAACAGATGCTTTTTCAATAAAAATAAAAATAAAAATGCATCGCTGAATCATATACTGATTCGTTCATGCCTATCATTCAAGGGAGCAACTTACTAAAATAAAGAGAATTTTTTTATTAACATTGCATGAGCAAAAAAGCAGCCATGTAGCTTATTAATGGAACTAATACACAGTTCCGAATTTACACGCTCTGAATTATGAATATGGATAAGATAAGAAACATTGCTAACTAGTTTCATTTGTTTGAAATGATTCATGTCAGTACTTTGTGCGTTTCGTCAGAGACGGTACGTCATTGTATTTGTCATGTTGGCGAATTAGTTATGATAAGATCTGACCAGTGGTATAGTTATTATAGGCTTTGCCAGATAGTACAAGGTCAAAGTCAATAGGGCTTGTAACGAGTGTTTGGAAAAGGAGGTGCCAGCGGCGGGAACTGTGAGCATGAGCAGTAGTCTGGGTTTAGCGCAGAAACAAGTGAACTCATTTGCCATTACAGGCATACCTACTGCAAGCTAAACCCTTGGCTGTGGAAGTTTGGTAGAGACCTCCTTCTCAAGAATTAGTAATCTGTCCTTTAGGAAAGCATGCATTTTGTTCCTATGATGCATGAAATTTGATTTGTTTTGCTCTGAAGTATCTGTAGTAAGCAGTTTACACCCTGCAGCGACGGATGGCAAGGCTAGATTTTGAGAAACAGATAAAATGGAAACAAGACCATTTTCTAAGAATATCCACACATTTATTTCAATGTCAGAACTGAGGGAACGTCACTCAGAAATTTTATTTTTAGTATTACAGATATACAGCTGTCTCCACAGCTTTTCAAATATCCGCCATGTGTGTTTGTCCACCCCGTTTGCCAGACCTCCTCCAGGAACTCAAGATGAAGCTCGGTCTGACACTTCCTTCAGGGGCCAACATCTCTCTCAGTTCTCAGCGTGGTGTGATGGGGGGACGTCATCGTGCAACTTATTATACCACAAGTGTGGCATGGCCTGATTTTAAACGACAAGCTGAGCCCGGGGTCGTTGGAACTGAATCCAGGCATATTTATCCCCCAGCTTTCCATCCCTCGCTTGTTCGTTTGCTCACTGTGTAACCGCATGGCTGTACACGCTTCAGTAATAAGCTCTCATGGACGTAGATTTTCTAGATTGGGAGCATAAAAAGAATCGGCAATGCTGAAGATGATCATTATATGCTATTTGTTATATGTGCAGAAGGCGTGTGTAAATTGGCAATAATTCCACATCAAAGAAGTCCTTAGTTATAGGATTCTTAAAATTGTTTATCAATTGAAATTGACAAAATTTGTGTGTGTGTGTTTACTTTTACACACATTTTTGGCGTATTGTGCATGATTCATGATTCATTCAACAGTCCTGCAAAAGATTTTTTTCTTCAAATTTTGGATCAACCAAGCTGTCTTATGTTTCTTTTAACCTTTTAGGCCCGGTTTCACAAACGGGGCTTAGTTTAAGCCAGGACTAGGCATTAGTTTACTTAAGAAATTTAAGCAACTTTTACAAAAATGCCTTTTAAGAAAATATTACAGGTGTGCATCTTAACACAGAACAATGACACTGA
>JAUCNO010001635.1:8007-18099 GCA_032353835.1 Enteromius viviparus | reverse complement strand
GCTGTCTGAGAGCGTTCTGCCCACGAGCACCTCGGTAAAAGCTCAAAACCATCTTAATGACTGTAGCGTTTCCTGTCACTATTTCCTGGATATGATCCACCTTAGATCTGCCAGAGATCACAGCAGAGTGACAGTGATATTTTCCATACTGAATATTTTAAAGACACCAGAGACATTTGACTGTTGTCTGATGCATTAATTACAAATTCAGATGTATATTGGACTCTCCAAAACAGTATCGTTTTTGAATGCTCAAGCTAACAAACAGTATCTATATTTCTACAATATCTTTCTATCTTTAAGATAGAATATTTAAGATGGAGAGGATAAGTATCGCTAAGATATATCTTACTTGATCTCTTCTCGCAAGGCTGACTCAAAAAGCTTGAGCAGTAAGTACTCCTCCCGCTGGTTTGAGGCATAGTTATACAGCGTGAAGATCACTGTGTCCATGAACTTAGTGGATTTGTTCTGGGGCATCTGGAAGATTAGCTTGGCCAGGTATGAAGGATTAGTCTGTTAAATGAAGAAAACTCATTGATTAAAAATGTATTATTAAGAGTTTTTATGCAAATGTTTTTATGTAAAACATGTTACGTAAATGTATAAAATATTTTTAAATTATGGATTTACACAGTACTGTGCAAATGTCTAAGGCAACTAGTATATCACCAACAAAAATGGCAATATTTTTTAAAACATCCTCATTTTACAGCATTTTTACACAAGTCTCTAAAACTTTGAACAGTACTGTAGCTTTGCAGGTAGGATCTCTGTTTAGAGCACTGGCTGTTGTCAGACTCTTTGTGTAGCAATAATCTCACTGCATTATTACAATTAATGACGACTTAAACCCATTTTTTGTTGGTTAAAATACTAGGGGCCTAAGACTTTTGCACAGTGCTGTATGTATATATATATATATATATGTATATATATATATATATACACACACATACACACATATATATATAAATAATTGAACAGATTATTCACAAATAATTTATTACATTTTTCTCATGTTATTTGTGTGTTGTTGTTGTTTTCCTGTCACACCATAAAAAAAAATCCATTTTTTTTGTCAATAACCCATGTATATATAAAATATTAATATTTTTTTTAATAATAATACATGTTAAAAAAGAATCCTGTGGCAATCAGTCAAAATTATTTGGAATTAATCAATTAAAGCATTTGGTCAGCTCCAAGTTGTGATTCAGCATAGCCAATCTATTAAATTATTTAAAATGACTAAATTCATGCCAAAGTTCCTTATCTTACTTGTAGAAGGTAGAAAAGATGCTGATAGGCCTCCAGTTTCTTCCTTTTCTCTTTGCTCAGGCCCTTAATGCCCTGCTTTTCCCCCATGGCCAGATCCTCTTTGCTCATTTTGTTCTTTTTGCTCTTCATCTTTTTGCTGTGTGACACCACATCCTAGCAGAGGAGACATAGCAGTAGTTGGAAAAAATTACAATGGGTCAAGGATTCATACTCGACTGATTTAGATATCTGTAGCTGCTTCTACTCCTAAGAGACTCCTAAGAAAACAAATATGCTGTTGTTATTTTCTCTCAGTGATGTGTATCTGCTCACAGTAGCACTTGACATCATGGGAAAACAGAAACCTCTGCAGATCAAAGGATAGTATAATATCATCTCATTGCAGTATATCCAACAAGCAACGAGATTGTTAAGCTTTATGAATCATTTAAAATCACCACATGAAAGCACTAAAAGCAAACTGCATCTAACCTGTAGTGTGATCCTGTTTTTTACTAACAGGCCAATTTTAATATCCATTAAATTCAGATCCTTTTCCATTTGCTGATTAGAACGAATCTTGGTGACCACTTCCTCTCTGAGCCGTGTAACTTCCTGTTCTTCCTGTAAATCGAGGCTGCTTTGTTCCAGCAAATGTACAAATTTACGGACCACAGAGAGAGGGGGGTGCTGAGAGCCGGCTGTTTACAAAACAAAACAAAACAATCATCTTTACCTGACAATCCGTTCAATTATGCACGTAAATATAAATTAATTCATATATTTAATATAATCTTATTGACTTACTCAAGGTTCTGTAGTCAACTCTCGCTTTGTTAGCCTTAAGGTAGGCTTGAATCTTCACTATTTCTTTCTCCTGAGCATGACACACAGAATATGCCATTTTCATGAGAATAACTGATAAAGAAGCTGCTCGTTCACATCAGTTCTTATGTGTGACTTACATGGTCTTTGAAGTACTGCAGTCTCCTTGCGTAGCTTCGTTTAGCTTTCCACATCTTCACCAGTGACTGTAACTAAATTACAGATGAAACAAGTTTGTATGTTATGAATACTGCAGCAACAAGGAAAAAGCTGATGAAATGCTGTAATAAATGTGCATCAGTTACCTTAATCACATTGATCACACTGTCTTGGAAGGTCTTTAGTCTGTTCTTATAGACTCTTCTCTGTTTGTAGCCCTTCCAGGATGCCTATAATCATAAACCAAACCGCATGTTAAATAGACCACATCATATATCCATTTCCATATATACTGTACATTAAAAGGGCATATCCTAATAAAAAAAAAAAAAAATTTAAACGTGAAACACTAATTTAATTAAAATTTAAATACAATAATAAAACGATGTTTCAACAATCTCTTTTTAGCCTTTAAATTGTATATACCCATTCTTAAATAAGAACTTGTTAATGTTTAAAGACAGTAATAATAACATGCAGTAACATGTATAATACAACAAATCACAAGGGTGTTACTGGTCTGGTATCCAAGTAATCAAGTTAAGCATCAGTCAGTTAAGTATAACTTTACATTCAACAGTTATGCACCTGTAGTTTGATGACACTTGGCTCTTGCTCTCGCAGGTACTTCAACCTGTCATTATGTGCCCGCCTCACCAGGTATCCACGAATCAGGGCCTGCAGCTGGATGATAAACGGCTCATTGGCTAACCAGAGCTGCTCTCTGTTATACTCTGCTGTTACACTGCTCAAAACACTCTAGTTAAGGAAAAGAAAAAACACAAACAAAAGAGCTTACATACCTTCATTAAACACTAAAAACCGTAAATGTACGTATATCTGTCCTGAAGACATACCTGAATATCTTCTTTGGCGAGTTGTGAACTGTTATGGACAAAATGTTCTGGCTCAACCCATGTCCCTTCCTTGCTTTCAATGTTGTAGAAGTAGTCAAATTTATCCTTGATTTTGTGTTTCACCCATAAACTGCCGCTGGTTTCTACAAATAATTATAATAGTAATAATTACAGCACTGTGAATGCAATTCTTTATAAATGAACTCTTCACAGTAGCTAAACGAAGTCTAAAAACGAAATGATTCAGTAAATGTTCTAGATGATATTTAAAAGAACTACACTGGTCAAAAAAATAAAGGGAACACTGAAACAACACAATGTAACTCCAAGTCAATCACACTTCTGTGAAATCAAACTGCCCACTTAGAAAGCAACACTGATTGACAATCAATGTCACTTGCTGTTGTGCAAATGAAATAGAGGACAGGTGAAAATTATAGGCAATTAGCAAGACACCCCCAATAAAGAAGTGGTTCTGCAGGTGGTGACCACAGACCACTTCTCAGTTCCTATGCTTTCTGGCTGATGTTCTGGTCACTTTCGAATGCTGGCGGTGCTTTCACTCTAGTGGTAGCATGAGACGGAGTCTACAACCCACACAAGTTGCTCAGGTAGTGCAGCTCATCCAGGATGACCTCTGCCTTTGTACAAGGAGGAACTGGAGGAGCACTGTTAGAGCCATGCAAAATGACCTCCAGCAGGCCATAAATGTGCATGTGTTTCTTAAATGGTCAGAAACAGACTCCATGACTGTGGTATGAGGGTCTGACATCCAAAGGTGGGGGTTGTGTTTACAGCCTAACACCGTGCAGGACGTTTGCCCTTTGCCAGCGAACACCAAGATTGGCAAATTCACCACTGGCGCCCTGTGCTCTTCACAGATGGAAGCAGGTTCACACAGAGCACATGTGACGGACGTGACAGAGTCTGCAGTTGCAGTGGAGAGTGTTCTGCTGCCTTCAACATTCTCCAGCATGGCCGGTTTGGCAGTGGGTCAGTAATGGTGAGGGGTGGCATTTATTTGGAGGGCCGCACAGCTCTCCTTGTGCTCACCAGAGGTAGCCTGACTGCCATTAGGTACAAGGATGAGATGGCTGGTGCGGTTGGTCCTGGGTTCCTCCTAATGCAAGACCATGCTAATCGAAGGCATTGATATCATGGACTTGGGGTCCAAGCCTTTCAAGGTAAGAAAGTAGAAAATAAAAAACGGCAGATTTAGGCCAAAATGAGAAAAGATAAAAATCGTTGTCATTTCATCTTTGTTATTCAAATAGATACACATTACAAATACACATAATACGAATAAAACAAACAGTGCTTTTATTTTTCAGGAAGACTAGGTGAAACACTATATACTTCTACACTACATCCATCATTTACTCACTCTCAGCTTATTTTTATCTGAATGAGTTTGTTTTTTTCTGTTGAACATTGTATTTAATTCAATGAGGACCTTTTTATCGTCCACGATCAAAAATCGTCATATCACTCACTCCTACATGGACTGGCTGCCAGTTCCCCAGACCTGAATCCAATTGAGCACATCTGGGACATCACATCTCGCTCCATCTACCAAAGCCACGTTGCACTACAGACTGTCCAGGAGTTGGCGGATGCTTTAGTCCAGGTCTGGGAGAAGATCCCTGAAGAGATCATCCGCCACCTCATCAGGAGCATGCCCAGGCGTTGTAGGGAGGTCATACAGGCATGTGGAGGCCACACACACTACTGAGCCTCACTTTAAGGACATTGCATCAAAGTTGGATCCGCCTGTAGTGTGTTTTTCCACATCAATTTTGAGTTGACCCCAAATCCAGACCTCCATGGGTTAATAAATTTAATTTCCATTGATAATTTTTGTTGTCAGCACATTATGTTTGTGTCATATATATATATATTATATTAGTATTTAATAAGAATATTTCATTCATTCAGATCTAGGATGTGTTATTTTAGTGTTCCCTTTATTTTTTTGAGCAGTGCATATATGTATAATTGTTATATACCGATGTAATCCTTTTTTTTTTTACATTTTCAATATCTAATAATTCAATTTATTTTTAAATATAGGCAATCCTAGAAAAAATACGTATGAGTGGTTAATTTATTTTTAAAAAGTCTCTTACCATTCCCAAAACTTGGTCAGCAGCTACTGGCTCACCGTAGTCATTTCCATCAATCTCATCACTGTTGGAATGACCTCCTGGGCTTTGGACATCAATCCCATGACTCTCCAGGATTGCTGCTTCTTAGAAAAAAACAGACCTTGCCATAACATATCTGAGCCCATTAGGATGTACTCAACATGATGGAAGTGAGTTTTCTGAAAGGCATTTTTCTGTAAATTCAATATTTCTGATGAATGCACATTTTGAATGAGACAGCTGCAGCATGGCGATAACAACGCAATGGAAATAATTACATTGTCCATATTCAAAATGCATTGTTGCGTGTAATACGAGCTTTGTCTGTCCCCAGAGGGCTTCAACATTACCTATGTTGGCTCTTCTCTTAATTTCCTTCCGTCTGTTGGCAAACCAGTTGTAAACTTTCAGAGACGTGACCCTCTCAAGATCTGAAAGCTTCTTCCCTTAATCAAATCACAGCAGAGCTCATCAATAACGTCTGGGGCCACGATAACAGGCATTTACACATGCATTCATCTTCTTTATGGAGCTTGTGTTTAAACATCCTACCTGGTTTCTGAATAACTGCATTGCAGGCGTTGGCAATTTCCTCTCGTTTGGCTTCATCGGGGTACTGGTTGTCATTGAAATAACTTGTGCGAAAACAGAAGATAAACATAACGTAAGGCAGATAACATTTCATAGCGATAAATATATGTTTGCATTACATCTTTGTTTTATGTAGATTCAGGTTGACTGTTTTTACAGTTATCACAAAGCCAACATTTTAGTAGTCAATATCAATATCAGACAAATTTCACAATTTTTGATAAAAGCCAAGATACCAGAGCAAACTATGTACAGCATAATTAGATTCATTCACAAGAACATACTGAATTAAAAAAATGTCACATTCTTACATATCTGTCAATTAAGATTACATTTTTTCCTTACCTTCCAGTAATTATTCAAATAAATAGCAACTTTACAATGATTTTCAAATTTCCTCAGTACATTAGGTGTCATAAACCAGTAATAAACAGTTCTTATTAACAGGACAGAATTATCTAGGTTCATGTAAATGTATACATAGTAAACTGATACATTTTTAACATTTCAAGCTATATACATGAACATAACTGATGTATAATGAATAAACAATAGCGTGTTTATTAATGAAATTAATTAATAATTATAATTAATTATAGAAAAAGGAGATATTTGCAGAAATTAGTATTAAATCACTTATTTTTTAATAAGTATATTGTAGTGTCACGACCTTGAGGACGAAGCTAATAATGCTTGATGAAATGTTAAACACTAAACAGCAAAAAAATAAAATAAAGATCACCTAGTTAATGGATTAACTAAAAATTATTACTAATAAAGATGTGTTATAGTATTTACTTATTGTTGTGTCATATTTACTAACTTAGGTTCGTTAAATAATGTTAACATGTAACTTTTAATTTTATTACTGTATTAATGAGCATTAACAATGAATTTTCAATGTTTGTTCTTGTCAGATAATGTTACTAACTAATGTTAACAGTTGGAATTTTCTATTATTTCAAAGATCGCGGTTTTAAAAGGTCATCCATTATCCTGAAACGACCCACAATCTCACCTCTCCATCACCGCCAGACACTCTTTCCTCCAGGTGAAGCGGCTGCCCCGCCGCAGACGGAAACTGCCCTGGGTGCTGCTAATGGGAGGAGGGGTCTGACGCCACTCCACAATGTCCTCCAGGGCCATCGGGGTGGGCCGCATTGCTAGTGTTGCACCTGGGACACAAACACGACATGTCTTCTCAGATGAAGTGTCATAAGAAAAACAGTCTGTGTGATTCTGAGGAGACAGAAGCCTTTTCACAGTGTCCGGAAGCACATGATAATGAGAAAACCGCCGCTCTGGGGTTTGGATCATGACCTTGTAATTTATTCACTGAACGTCTGATTTCTTCCTTCAGATCAGCCTGGAAGAAACTGAAGGAGCACAAGAGGTTTCTGAAATGTAATGCTGTATACAGTACATGCGTATATTAACAGGTACAGTTCACCCAAAAATTGTGCCGTCATTTAATCACTCACAAGTTGTTCCAAATCTGTATTATTTTTTTCTTCTATTAAACACAAAAGAAGATATTTTGGTAAATGTTGGTAACTTTAAATGGTAGCCTTCGATTTCCAAGGTACTGTTTTATTGTAAGACATAAAAGACATTTTACACACATCAAAAATAAAATAAATAATAATAATAAATTGTCACTATTGTCTAGTTAAATTAATACTATTATTATTATTTTTTTATTATTATTTAATATTTAATAGGTTAATACTTTTTGAGGGTGAGTAATTGACAGAATGTTCATTTTTCATTTCATTTCTTATATTAATCACCATTTAATATAATTTAATGTCACAAGATTATGAAACATTATGAAAAATAAATAATTAATAATAAATAAACAATAATAATTTTTGTTTTTAAATTTTAAAAGTTTTTTTTAACCTTGCACAGCAGCGCTGTATTTTATACTAATTGATATTATGCCCGCTGAGTACACATACATAGGTACAGTACACCATATAGTGGACCTTAGTAAACCTCATTACAGGGCCTTATTATGTTAGATATTAAGTTTCTGTACTATTTTGTGTAAAAAAAAAAACTTAAAGAATAAATTGGATAAATTTACAATATTATTTACAGTATGAAAAGTGAATATTCATTTAGTTTTTTATATTATTATTATTATTATTATTATTATTATAATAAAGTGAGCATGGCAAAAGATGCAACAGGAGATGTACCCAAGCAACAAATGAAGTTACAGCTTTACACATGTACGATATGTTGCTGGAACATTTTATCAGCCAAAGATGTTTTGGGTTTAAAGTTAGAGTTATTATTAGATCACAGAAACATTTGACAATTGTTGGATGTTCTACACGGGTAAATGCCACTGGGGTTGGGTATTACCAGGTGTAGTTTTCTCTAGTTGGTACCAGCGGTAGAAGGCTCTTTTCTTCTGGTCACTGAGGTCTGAGCCCTGCTGGAGCAGCCAATGAGAGATCCGGCTCTGACTGATACCTGCAGACAACACACAGCTCATAAGGGCCAAATCTGACTTGAATATGCCTCTCAAAGACCTGCCATGACATAATCCCACAACTGTAATAAAAAGCAGCGATACAGCTGACATTTCTGTACAGCATTATGCTAGAAGTAACAAAATATTAAGGTGTACTTCAACTGCTCTCTTTTTTATTATACAAAATAACAAGGCAAACAACATATCACAGGATATATCACAATATATTTGTTATAAAATTTTGGAAAACAAAAGGCAGCATACTAACCTGTAACTTGAGCAACTACTGCCTGTGATATTCGCCGGTTCCCCAAAAACGCTTTAATCTCTTCTTTAATTATAGCACTGTCCATTCTACAACAACACAGACAGAGAGACATCAAGTAAAAAACATCAACACTATTTTTAGTAACATTTAAGAACCATTTAAATACAACAAAAATGCCCCTAATGCTTGATTTTAAATATAGATAGAATCAATGACCATTCTGCATTATTAATGCTATTTTAAGCTTCACAAATAGCAAATAGCAACGGATTATGAATTGGACAGCAATCTATTTCTTTTAAACAGTGCATTATGATGTAGCAACCAAATAAACAGTTACTTCAGTTCAGATATGACCAACGTTAACGACCAAGTCAGATCTGGTTTTAATAATTGAGGAATTTTTGACTTGTTTTGAATGATGCATGTAAAAAATGTGTAAGAGACAAAGGTCAATAAATTGGACTACACTGTTGCACAGTTTTGAAGGCATAAACATGCTTGAAAACTAATGAAACCTTGCAATCTGATATGGGTTTCAGAGGTAGGTGTGGCAAAATGGCTCAATAGCGCCAGCTATAAAATTTCACCAAAGTGCCTCTTAAGCTATGCTTCAAATACAGGTAAGAGATTTGTTAGGCACATCTAACAAATTGCTTTGATCTGCCCCAAACTTCACATATTTGATAAGAGTCCTGTCCTGAACACATGCTCATGGCCCATGTAATCTAGTTTATTCAATAATAGTCATAGCACCACCACCTAGGTGAGCCTAGGTTCGAGGGCTTGCAGCTTGCCGCTTTAAATCGCATGTCATTTTTTTTTAGTTGTTCTCGATGGGAATATGCATTTTTTAAAACCAGAAGCATGCTAAGTAACGAGTTTCTTCATCGCGCTGAGCATTCAGGCATTTTTTCCTCAGCACAGTTGACGAATTTTCAACTTTGGGTAAAGCTCAGCACTCAACAATGTCACTTTCTAGTTGGCCAACTAATCATAGTGGAGGACTACCTACTGTACTACAGCTGACAACAATGGACAATTTAATGGGTTAGTTCACACAGAAATAAAATGTTGTCATTAATTATTTACCCTCATGTCATTCCAAACCAATACCTATATAAGTATATTTAAACGTATATGCAAGCTTTAACGTATTTGATGTAGTCAGTAAAGACAGTTATTTGATTAGCGGTGATCTACGGCTCTGTGTATAAGCTGGTGTTCCTTTTGAAAACAGCTGATGGAGATTTACCGCTAATCAAAGAACCAGCTTTACTGACGAGATGCGCATAATAGTTCGATATCTATCACCCAGCGCTAATTTGATGTAATCAGCCTTGTTTACATCCGGGTGAAAGCATGTGCATGTGCGTAATCTGCAGCTGTCTACACCTAAGGGCTTTTCACACTGTGCTTAACCCCAGGTTATCTGCGTTCTAAACACCGCTTTTAACCCCGGGTAAAGACGCGTTTCACACCTGTAATTTGAAAGCGGTGTTA
>JAUCNO010001634.1:56455-69763 GCA_032353835.1 Enteromius viviparus | reverse complement strand
ATTTGAAACAAATATGATGTTATTTAATATATAACAATGCAGGCGGCGCTCTGTGGCGCGGCAAGAATTTGAACAGCCTCTTGAGTCGTAGTTGGGCGCCGCGGTCAGACGCCGAATTGCGCCGCCGGTGTGCGTACACCCATAAAAAAACAATGTGTTCGAATTTTAAAGATATGGCGCGACGCGGTGCGGCGCTGCGCTGCGCGTCCGGTGTGCGACCCCCTTAACAATCAGTGTAGTCAGATGCGAATAGAGTTCTTTTTGAAACAAAAACAGATTCGTCAAAATGTCCATTTGAACTGGTCCTTTTAACTAGTCTGATTAATGAAGAAAATGTCTCATATGAACTTGTATGAATGACTTATATGAACAGGTTATTTTATCTGAACCCAAAGCATACAAAGCAAACACTCAGTGAACCAGTAATACTTCTTAACCGTTTTCTTTTTTTTAATGAACCATTCAAAAAGATTCACAGACTCAGGGGTTAACGGTTGAATCAATTGAATGGTTCACACTTCACTATCAGTCAACAATGATAAACACAGCTACTTCGTTATTTTACCCCACAGACATTTCCAACAGCAATAATCCAACATTTCCAGTCTAGAAAAGAGAACATTGGTTCTTTTTCCATGGGTCTGAATCCATCCAATGAGACTCTTCACTCTCTGAGGTGGAAAGAACAGCTAGGATCAGTGCAGTAACAAGTCTCCAACTCCCCTGAGAAGATACAAACACAATAGTTATGTTGAGTGTGCTTCAAACTCACACATTGTGAACTTTCCAGAGGAGAGTGGAGAAACAGAAGCGCCTGGGAAATCCTCCTGGACTATTACAATGAGATCCAGTTAAAGCAAGTCTTTGTCTGTAATCAGGGTCGAAACAAATGAGACAAACCCATCTTTGGCTGGAAGACAAAAGAAAACATTGACTAATTTCAACTCCGTTCAAAAAGTCACGCTTTTAATGGAAAGAACATGTGCCTTCATCTCCAACTGTGCCAACTGAAAGCTTACTCTAAAATCAATGGAAGGTGAAGCGTACTGGTCACACCCCATGACCTTTCCAATCATGTGACACCTCCCTGCAAAAGTTGAGCTAGTTGAAGAAGAACCTGAGGAAACATGACAACCAACCCAGAGATTGATAGTATCTCAATATTTGTCATAATCACCATTTCAGAGTAAATTTTACTGTTTGCCATTTTATTGTCTGATAAGAAAAAAGTCTGATGGCTTATGAAGAATGATTTACCAAGCTTTAATATTTACAATCAGGGGTTTGTTTAGATCTCCAACTGTACGTTTGAGCAATGGTAATAGCAGTGCTTTGCTTAGCAAGCACTATTAATAATTATAAGCTGGGTGATGAAACCAGACTGCTTATTTTATCTCACATAAGGTCATTCTTTCTTTCGGTGCATTTCTCTAAACCAACAGAAGCAATACTTGGAATACAAGAATACAGGGCCTTCATAAAAGTTGCTCTGGTCAGCAACTGCAGCCTCCAGCTGGGCTAAACACCACTGGCCGGTTTACATAAGGATTCAGATACACAGAAGTGCTAAGCACCATAAAATGAGCCCAATGATGCGATAGAAGAGCCACTCGAGCTAGCTAGCTAAGCTGTCATCATGTAAATGCATCTTATAAACCTGTATGACTGTGTACTGCTAGCATTAGGTGCCCAGACGTGCCACTTCTCAGAGTCATATTCTGCCCAGGATCTCTAAGTTGTCTAAAATAACAATAGAAGTACCGCGAGAGCGAATTCGGGTGGATGTGGTTGTTTTAGCACTGACTGTGGGAATTTGAAAGAATTTGATTTGATTTTTCTTTTTGCAGTCATATTAAGCTGAGTGGCTACAAACACATTTCTCTCTCAAGCTTTAAGCGGACTTTAAGTTATGATTACAGCAACAGAAAGAAGTAACAGAGCTAAATCTTAAGGTGTCCAACCGTAGTCTTTAACTCCAGAAAGTCTACAATCAAACTCGCCTCTAGCATGAACTCCTGTTTTGGCATGTCACGTCACATGCCAGGTTTTAACAAAGAAGCAATTCTGAAGGTGTATGCTAGAGGGCACAATATACCCTCACAGGGATACACACAGAGAGCATTTCCAAGAATTTGGGGGTAATAACTAAATCTTTTCAGGAAACTAGAGCTAACAAAAACAAACCTGAAACTCTATGCACTGCAAAAAAAAGACTGTAAGGCTACATATCAATTACATTAACATTTTAAAGCTGAGATATAAAAGCAATTCTTGTGAATTCAAATATTTTAAGAGTGAAAGATATTATTCCTCCTGGAGTTAAAATGTTTAAGGTGTGGGGTACTTTAGAGCTGATGAGTCAAAAGAGAAGGCACCACAGACAGGTTTAACCAGTCCCTCTCTCACACACACACACACACAAGGTTAGGCACAGACTAGGCCCTACTGCGCAGTAGTTTAAAGGAAGCCACTTCTACTTGTTACAAACTTGTCATTATCAAGTACAGTGTATACAGTAGTCAACATTTGAAGTGGATCAAATAAGTTGTCTTCTAATGAGAACACATTTTGGATTTAGTTTGTCGGACAGCTTTGATAAAAGTTCAAATGTTGTCTAGTGTAATATTATGCCATTTTATATTCATAAAAATATTACATTAACTCCACATATACATATTTATTTATTTCATTTGATGCATTTTGAAAACATGAAACTATAGCAACAATTTAATTACCCTCATTTAATACTTCTATACTAAAGAGGTAAATGTTTAGACTGTATTACAAGTTCCTGGCAAGAGCTTTACAGCTTTGAAAACTAGTAAAACCTTGTCAAAACATGGAACATGTAAAAAGCTGTGTGGAAAAGCTCCCTTTGGGGTCTAAAGCCCTGGAAAGATATATGTCAGGTATCAGATGTCTCTTCCAGCACTCCAGTGACTGCGTATAGAGGTAACCTCATGCTAAAACCCTGCAATGTAACGAGATTCAACCAAGCAGTAACCAAAACAATACAAATGATAAAACATTCAGAGAATCAAGAGAGTTACACATGGGAGTAGACCATGCCTAGAAAGCAGATTTGGAGAACCTCTGTTGTGCTGTTATACTGCCTGGCTGTAAAACTCACTCTCTGGACAGAGTCATGGATCATCAAAAAGAATTACTGCATATAACTGAGTCTTTATGGCCACAAAACAAGGGGGTGGTGGACTCTGTCTAGCCACATATGGTGCGTTTATTATTACAGAAAACTCCCTCTGGAGAAATCTCGTGTTTAATATCTTTTTCAGTGCATCTTTTCTTTAACCTTTTAGTCCCCAGAATAAATCTTCAACCATAAAACACATAATTACATAATTATTTTGTCATATAGCTAAAATAAATAAATTGCCACCAAAAACATGATATATGGTGATGAATGGCATGAGCTATACTACGCATATGCATATATATGTGTATGCATATATACTACTGGCGACATTTTTGAATAACTATTTTTTATTATTATTAGTCATTTTTTATTAAGAAAAAAAGTCTCTTATGCCTCATAAGGCTGCAATTATTCTATTTGACAAATTAAAATATTTTTTATATTATATTATTAAATTTATAAAATACTATTACATTTAAAATAACTTTTCTATTTGTTGTAACTTTCAAACACTCCATAAGTTATTATTCATATTTACAGGCCATAATAAATTATGCAAATAATAAATAAGCGCCAGATCATCATATTAGAATGGTTTCTAAAAAAAAAAAAAAAAAATTAAAAAAAAAAAAAAATCACAAAACACTGAAGATTTTTAAATATAATTATACAGAATAATAATATTTCACAACATTATTGTTTTACAGTATTTTGATTAAATAAATGCAGCCTTGACTTAAGATGTTTCTTTAAAAAAAAAAACATAACAACAAATTAAGTTTTTTTTAAACAATTTTTTAATTTACTACAATTTAGGTAAGTGGTTTCAAACTATTTATTTCAACTACATTTAAATAAATTTAGTTGACTAACTTTTTTTTATTAAATGTAGCTAAAATAAATCGTTTGCAACCACTTACCTTTAAAAAAAATATTTTTTTTTGTGTAGTTTTATTTTAAATGTATTTAATTGAGCACAAGCCTTTTTATGCGTTTCTAATGTACAGACTCAGACCCCTACGGGATGTTACAGGGGTTCGTAAAGGGTCTGCGCGTGCATGCAACAACTGAAGCCTGGTTTATGACAGGATACGGTGGTCCTTTCGTCAGGAGGGTTTTTGAGGCCCAAAATGAAAAGGGGGTTCTAACCGGTCTGACATTTGACTCGGTTCTAAATTAAGCGGACTATGCTCACTCTACGAAATGTTTAAGCAGTCATGTGTAAACTAACGCTGAGCATTAGTCAGTAAGCAGTTTAACCAGCAGCAAAAGTGGGCGGTACCTGCATTATAGATTGCCCAATGCTCAACCAATAGGTTTATGTCTAATATTTTACGTTTGTAGCCTAATATGCGTGACTTTATGTTAATATATATACACACATAAATGTCAGATATTAAGAACAGTAAAGAAGCAAACGTCAAGGCCTTCATTACTGAAGGAGCGTTACTGCACGTGCTCAGGCTTATCAGCAGAATGAGGCGTTGTCGCATGCAGAGTAATTTTGCTGTTTTGTGGAAGTCTAAAATGCAAACTATAAATGAAACTGTATGGCGAATACAGAAATGCGAACTATTTAAGTAAGCACCAATACACTTCATCAACACATTCAGAATTTCAGTAAAGTGGTGAAACGGTTAAATATTCTTATTGAGGGAGTGTGTGTGTGTGTGTGTGTGTGTGTGTGTGAGTGAGAGAGAGAGAGTTGAAGTTGGCATACGTGACAGGCTTGACAACTGAAATTGAGGTTTGAGTCTTTTGCAGACACCTACTTAACTCACTAGCTTGTAAGACATTTTGAGCGTTTAAATCCAATGTCACGTGTTCTTAACAACTGCCAATTTGTTTAAAAGCCTCGGTTCAAATGCATCATTTAAAGCTTCATACAGAACCGCCAGCAACCTAACGTCAGCCTGAACAACAACAAGCCCAACAACTTACTCAGCGTTTTTAGCTAAAGACAACTTGTGTCTACAGGTAACAAGTTAAAGAGTGCCATGTATTCACCGGCTATGATAGAAGGTACACACTCACCGATCACCTCCTGCAGCTCATAGTCATCCCTGTTGATGGACCAGGTTTGGGAGCTCAGGTCCTCCGACATGTCTCAGGATTGCGTACCTTTATTTAAATCCTGCTGAATCCAAGCACTAGAGTTGGGTGCTTATAGAAAATAACGTGTGAATGTTACTGTAATCCGCAAAGACGTAGCATTCCAGCTCCTCTCCGCGATTATCTTCAACAGCCTTTCTATCATTCCCAAACTTTGCCACTAGCGCCAAAAGCCCCGCCCACTGCATTCCTACACAATGACGACCGCGGCAGTCGGCCATCTTGAGTGTGTAATTACCCTCTTTTATCTATGCCCTCATCCATTACCTAAATAATTAGCTTTATAACAGTGGATTCCTCCAAAATGTCATAGTTATTAGTTAATATTACTCCAATAAATTTGTGATATTTAGTAATACGATTTTGTTTTTGCAAAAACGAATGCATTTATATGATTTATTTAGTAGAAAGAAATTATATGACAATTTAAATTGAAAGGCTAAGAATAGTTTGCTTTTTGAACAAAATGTATAGGGTAATAGCACAGGTACATGAACTCAGGGAACATTTTTTGCCATAATCCTTTTTTATTATTATTTAAAAAATCACCCACAGAGTTTAATAAAACTTTCTTCTTCTTTTTTTGGGGGGGGGAAATGCATTGTGGCCAGTGGTCATTTTTTATGGCTTATTATACTGCCACCTCGTGGCATAAACAGTACATGGATCATTCTTCAAAAAATATTCCTAAATTGAAGAGTGCTTCTAGAAGTCAAGCTAGACAAATAAAAGAGAAATAGAAAAAAGAAAAGAGGCTAAATTAACATAATTCCTGACGTTATGGAAGTACAGCGCTAGTCATAACTAACAGTTTCATGGTGTCTACTTAAAAATACATAATTCCGTTATTTATTTTCACTACCCTTTGATATTTTCATAATATCCTGTAAATTAATTATAGAATTCGAAAAAACCACGGAAGTATGCAAATACAGGTCACTTCCGGGAGGATGATGTCATCATCAGGCAACCGTCTTGAGTTAAAGGGATATTACAACCGAGAGGAAAGGAAAGCAAAATTGAAAGCACAGGAAAATTATATTTAATGAGGATCAGCTGCAACAATATTCTTAATAATACTTTAATAAAGTCCACGATAGAAGTGCACTCTGCACCCGGAGACATGATAAAAACGAAATAGAATTTTATCATTTGATAAAAAAAAAGAAAAAAGAGAGACATTACAAATACTGTACTCAGCATGTTGTTGGTTCAGTGGTCAGTGTTTAACTAGCATATGGAAAGGCACTCTATTCATTGTATCAACCCCACAGTCTGTACAATCAATAACATGTCTGATAAATCATATAATGTCTGCTGTTCACACACACACACTTCTATCTTAAAATCTGCACGGTTTGCGGCAGAGGTTACTCCTCATTTGTTTTTCTAATGAACTTAAGAAGGGTTTTTTTTTCTCAGTGCTACACTGAAACAGTTCCCACTAACAGGAAACGTGGTAAATGTGGCAACACAAAAATGACACATGAAATACAAAAATGTTTTTGAATAATCGTCAATGCTATACGCATAGCAGCCAATATAAATTCATCTGTATGTATAATGCTTTAAAATGTGTGAATGCAATATAAAAGTCTGGTTGTTTTCATATAAAACAAAGCTGGATCTAACAGATTAAAGCCAGTTGTTGATGATCATGCACTGCCCATGAAAGATTTAGGTCCTGAAGAAGTACAAACATAGTTAACCAAACATGAATGTGTGGCCGAGATAGATTTAAATCTGTATTAAGCTGCTACCAGATAATGTTGAGTAACAATATTCATGTCAAACAGCAGAGCAAACATAAAATACACAAATATATGTTTTACAAGAATATAACACAAGTATGGCAGAATGAAAGACAAATCAAAACATCAGAGCAAAAGTGTTTCTCATGAGTCCGTACTGCTACACACAACACATCAAAAAGCTTTGATTCAACTGTATCAATAGATGAAATGAACTAGCTAATGTACTAATGCATAAACACTGAACACAATAAACACTGAACAAGACCAGAAAATAAATGAATAACCGTCTGTAGGGATTTGCTTTGAAAACTGAGCAACCTTTTGATTAAGGCAGATGTATCAGTCAAAAACACCACGAGAAGTACCTTTCTTGAAATGTTCATAAGCAGGACTCACGACTGAGTCTGAGAAACTCTCCCAAGCAAGCAAAGATCACTTAAGGTGTTTCCCCTTCATCCTCCAGAGAATAGCTTTACCCAGTGATGACTGCATAGTAAACCTTTAAGAGTGCCTATAAGAAAAGATCAGGGCAGTGAGAGCGCCTTGGCCAGCCGGATCCAGAACCAGGCCTGTGTGCAGGGTCTGGTGTAGTCACACATGGTCAGAAAACGGAGAATGCTGGGAAAAGGCTTCTTCATGATTTTGTAGACAACAGGGATTAGACGTTTAGAGCGAGCGCCTGCAGCAGAGACAAAAGTCAAACTGTTACAAGAGTTTCCATGCTGCTTTTAGATTTCCTTCAGATTAAATGAATGCATATTTCAGCACAGATAGATCACAACACCCAGAGAGTTCAATGACTGAAATATAGCTCCAAGCAGTAATTATGAATGAATAAAGCAGTTATATAGCGCTTCACAATCATGTTGGGGAGAGGGGTCTCTCCTCAACCACCACCAGTGTGCAGCATCCACCAGGATGATGCGACGGCAGCCATAGGACAACAGCGCCAGTGCGCTCACCACACACCAGCTACAGGTGGAGAGGAGAGAGAGAGATACAGCCAATCAATGGATGGGGATTATTGGGAGGCCATGATAGACAAGGGCCAGAGGGAATTTGACCAGGACACCGGGGTTACAGCCCTACTCTTTTACGATGAGTGTCATGGGATTTTTAATGACCACAGAGAGTCAGGACCTGTTTAGTATGTTTTCTAAGCCTTTTGTTTTATGGGGACACAGTAAGTGTCCTCATTAACCATGTTTACTTTCTAGTACCCATATCATAATACACGCTTGTGTCCTGGTAAACCACAAATCCCAACACACACACACAAACTCACTCGCACACACACACACACACATATATATATATTAGACCTCCAATATTATTTAAGGCTACTGTGTGCAGTCTATAGTTTGATCAGTACTGTGAGAGAACAGAATGAGTCCTGAGAGTCTGATAGATGTGACTCTGTCTGCTGGAGTTCAGCTCTGTATAGATCTGCTCTGAATACACACTGTTTCTCTCTGCAGCAGCATTCATGTAGTCAGAGTCTGTGTCCACTGCGTCTGCTGGTCTGTGAACCTCGTTTCCAGCAGAACCATCATCACTTTGAGCTGTGTGCATGTTTGAGACCTCAGCTGGGGTTTCTGTCTCGTAAGCGTTCTAGAAATCGGAAGAATTGAGGATCTAAGTGAACTTTGACTTTTTCTTAAGAAGAAATCCTAAATAAAGATTATTCTGACTCACCTCTTCTCCATTTCTTGTTGTCACATGAAGCTCTTCACTAGAGAAGGAAACCAGACCTGTGATGGATGAAGGAATGTGTTTGATTTAAAGCGTTACTGAATCCAGTTCTACATGTAGCTTCAGTCCAGAGAGTATGTCACTGTCTCAGCAGTTTTGTTCAGACCAGTAGTTATAGTAGAATTGTAATGTAATTATATTTATTACCACATGTCTGTCTTTTCTTTCGTACAGCCACAATAAGCAGCACAGCAGAGATCAGGAGCAAAACCAGACCTCCTGAAGTGATGATGATGAATGAATCTAAACACATACAAAAGATCAAATATACCACTCGGTTGGTTCGCATGATTAAATGATGATGTTTGTGTGAGAGAAACATGAGCAGTGAGTGTGTGAGATATAAAGAGATATATTTACCTGATTCAGGTGCAATAACTAACAGAGTTTGAGGAGTCAGAGGAGCTGATGAAACATGTGTGCTTGTTAATAAAGACAGAAATTCAGTCGTCCTCTCATCTAAAGTGACAATAAAATGGACCGCAGTTCAGTACGCATGAGCACAATACATTGACACTTTTGTGTTGGGTCTCACTTTGACCCTCATTGGTTTCAATGACACCTGATTTTCCAGACTTCAGCTCAAACTAGCAAATACATGAAGAAAAATATGAATTCATATATTCAGACTATGATGCAGTTTTGGTGAACTACATGGCAACTGATAACGGGTCAGTTTGACCCCAGCAAAAATGATTGTAATAATGCAGTGGCGCCACCAGGGGGTGGCCACCCTATTGGCCAGTGTATATGGTAGTACTGTAGTATCAGTTATGAATACTTTTAGCCCAAATTCACAGCCAGCCAGACGAGCCTTACGTTTCCTTAAGTCTTTTCTGATACTTTTCTAAAGGCCAGTTTACTACAACAGTAAATACAATTGTGAAATTATGACTTATAGTTTTGGTTTGCCACCCCAAGATTTTATTTACTTTTAACAACAGCTAATAAAAAAACACTTACTCAGATTAACCAGCAGCGTTATGTCTGAATAGACATCTTTAAACGGTAATCTCCTCTTCACTCCACACCAGTATTGTCCCTCATCGTCTGTTCTCAGATCAGTGATGCTGACGGTGAAAACTCTTCTGCTCTTGTCATCAGTCAGAGAGAATCTCTCGTCTTTAGCTGGAGATCCTGATTTTACCATGATGTTTTTAAATCCATAGATACACTCGCCTTTACAGAAATACTTAGAATAAGATTCATATCCAGCTTCATAACTGCATCTGATGTTTAGTCTATCTCCTCTGTATCCTGTGACTGTTTCTAGAGCACCAACAACTGAAAACAGAAACATGATTAGCCAGGACTATCACACTAACTGTATTAAGAAATCTGTCTGCTGATTATAAAAGGAAAATGAGAGAAGTGCAAGAAGTCACACACAGAATAACTCACCCATACACATGCAGGACCATAGAAGAAGAAGAAAGCTACACATGATGAGAGTTGATGCCACTTTATGACACCTTTGACTGAATTAAACCCTTAAAAACTGAGTTTTTCTGTTTTTTCTCTCTTTCGTGCTGATATGTATAATGTTGCAATGCGTAACTTCTCCTTCCCCTTCCTCATTTTTCTTACCAAACTCCTACATGATGATATCTTGACATTTAAAGCTTACTGTGCCTATAAAAAAATCCAAACAGATCTAGTTCATACTATTTGTTAGTGTTGCTATGCTTTTATATGACCCCAGGAAGCATTTGCATAGTTAGAGAGCGTCACATACATTTCTGTTAATGCAGTTTTCATAATTGACATCATTTAATCAGCATAAATTGTGTCTGACAGTATATGCATTGATTATTTTGATAAATTACCAAATGACTGTCAAGTTAGCAAAGCTATCTAATCCTGTCTACTCACACACCTGAATGAGCCAATCAAGAGACTGCTAAAAAGTTACAGACAAGTGAGTTTGATGAAGGCTGGAGCTAAACTCTGCAGAAACATGGACCTTAAGGGCATTGATGACAGCAGAAAGATATTTGAACAATAAATAAATAAATAACCTCATCTACTGTCCTTTATTAACAATGGAACAGATTGTGGAGTTTGGATCAGTGATATCTGACTGGTGTTGAGTTTGAACAGATGAATAAAGTGTTTCTAGCCATTGGTTGGGATTCATCTCGCTGGTCTCCACGCTGCAGTTGTGTTCTTTGATGAACTGTACGGAGGAATAGATCAGACTGTCTGTTGGTGTGGTATAAATCAGAGAATCTGGTTGGTGTGCAGACGGTGTCAAACTGGAGGAGCGTCTCTTCAGTTTATACTTTAGTTTGATTAATATGAAGAGGATGACGGAAAAAATCAGCACCAGGGCACCAAGACCAGTACCAACATGAACCAAAGGATCTGAGGACAAAAAACAACACCCACTTGAAACTTTTCTTTTCTTTCTTATCTGACACGCACAAAAACTTTATAAATGTCATTTACCAAACAGTGCTGATCTGTTTATGGTTTTTGATGAAGTGTCGATAGTTGTCCACCTTGTCAATGATGTTCTCTTAATCTCTAAAAAGAAATAAATAATGATTTCAAGATGGCTTGGGATGGGGATGGACTGAGTTGGATGGATAGACAAGGTCAGGGATGGATTGGATTGGATAGTTTGGGATGAGGATGCATTGCATTGGCAATAGATTGGTTTGCATAGATTTATTAAGTTTGATGGATTTAGATAAATGGGCTAATTAAATTATATTGATGGGTTGGGTTGGGTTGGAGGGAGTGATTGGGATGGATGGATTGGGATAAATGGTGTAATGTCTGCTATATCTTTTCTAAAAACAAACATACAAAATAATAAATGTATAATCATTGATTTGATGTAGGATTGCTTGATTGGGACAGTGATGAATTAGGATGCAGTGTTGAAGCAACGTGAAGCCCTCATACACATTTCTTTACCATCAATGAGTTCAAACACTACTAAATAACATCTATATTAACAGTTTTTCCCTGGAAAATGTAGTAATTCAAGCCAAAAATCAACACAAGACAGACTGATGGAAATTGGAAACACTTGAAATAAGTTTGCATTAGTTAATAGTTAAGAAAGGGCAGTACATATGCTAAAGTGCATGGGAGGTATTGGGTTGGGTGGGTTGATGGGACGGATGGATTAGGTTGGAATTGGTTTGTACAGCATCGCGATGACAATTACCAGTCGTGTCTGTTCTTCTATCAGGAGGTCTGGAAGCACTTGTTGGAACAGGTGTTAATGTAGAGACTGTGGATAACAGGAATAATAGTGGGATTGATGAGATGAACTAAACATAAATTCATCAATAAGCTTACATAAAATGAAAACGGTTGTATTTATTTGTGATATTTGTTTATGTGTCATTGTTAATCACAATTCTGATTTAAGAAACATAACATTTGCAAAACTGATGTAAGATTGTTAAACACTTCTAGTCAAGTCTTGCATATAAGTTTTACACAATTCCAAAGCTGCTGCTTTACTGAATAAACCTTTATTCCATAAAGTCATTTTCTGGTCATTTGAAGCTTCTATAAAATAATAATTATAAATAAATAAATAAACAAATAATAAAAAAAGATGCATTAATATACTCTGTCTGTTAACTGAACAAGAATGCACATCAAAACTGTGTAAACTAAAGCCTTTTCTTCCCAGAAAGATGTTTTTCACTGAAAATAAATAAATAAAAATGCTTTCACTAATAATACAAGTAACATTCCTGCTCTTTACTACTCTAGAAAACTGTATGACACAAACACCATCACTCCAACTTCAACTCGCATGAGCTTAGACAGTTCAATATGAAATAATAATGAAAATTGATCAATTCTGAAACATATTCAGCACATAACTTACTCTCAATCACCTGCAGAGTTTCGTAGTTGTAAGTGTCTTTAATAAGTCTGTCCACTGCGCAGATGTAAGTCTCAGAGTCTGATGAGCGCAGCTCAGTGATGGTCACGGTGAAGTCTGATCCTTCATCAGTCAGAGTGTATCTGTCTTTGTGAGTCGGATTCGTTCCTGTCTTAGACTCAATGAGAATATTCTTACCCACACAAGACTCTCTGCAGAAATATTTGATGTTTCCATAAGCTAAGAGATGTGAACAATGAAATGTGATGCTTTCTCCCACTGAAGCAGTTTTCAGAGACAGCACTGGAAGTGAAGAGTCAGACAGGATGTGACATCACATGATCAACTGAATAAATAACACAGGTCAGTCCCAATATCTATATATTAAATAACATCTTGCCTCAGTCTTTAGCCATTTCCTTATTAAGAGTAATTGAATGCTCACTGACCTGGAGACAGAAAAGCTAGAAGAATCCACATGCTGAAAAGACGCCTTCCTCTTGCGGGGTACGAAAAGTATTAACTTCCCTTTTTGTCTTGCCATCCTCTTGAGACATCTGCAGTGATGCAACCTGACGAAACATAACCTGTAGTCACACTACACTCTCACACACACACACACACACACACACACACACATGTCTGGTTTGCCATCTTCGTGGGGACTCTCCATAGGCGTAATG
>JAUCNO010001634.1:40746-56355 GCA_032353835.1 Enteromius viviparus | reverse complement strand
GAGGAGAGAGAGAGATACAGCCAATCAATGGATGGGGATTATTGGGAGGCCATGATAGACAAGGGCCAGTGGGAATTGGCTACTATACCCCTAATTATTAGCTCAATCTTTAGGAAAATAACAAACATGCTTAAAAGCAGGTACATTTAGAGGACTATTTCAAAACTGTTGCGAGAGACAACTTTCAACCCATATACTCACTTATAGCGACAGATACTATACCGCTAATCTTAACTGCTTGATTGCTTACATTATTGCAAAATTAGTTTTGTGCATGTATGTATGACATGTTTATGGTTTCCAACTCTGGTGTGTGTTTCGAATGACAGGTTTAAGCATGTAAAGTTGACAACTATGCAACTAAACTCATATAAGTATTTTGAAGAAGTTGTACCTGGGCAAAGGCTGAGCGCAAACTTGGTTTGAAAGTCACAGGCATCACTCTCCAGATAGTCATCAGAAATGACCACCACCATCCTCTTGCACCTAAAGCAAAACAAATACAATTATTATAAAATATTACATTTCTGCTGGCCAATATTATATGCTAAACATAAAATTCTTAATTCAATATTATTGATTTTTTTTTTTAGATTAATTTTAAGGGAGCACTTGATGATCTATAAGCCCAGCCCAACTTGCCTTTTCTCTATAAGCTCACTAGCGATGGTCCACACACACGTGCCAGGAAGGACGTCTCGGTCAAAGACACAAAGCTTCAGGTTGTATTCAGTCTGCTCCAACTGTTTGATCATCTCATGCACAAACTGGAAGTCACTCTGACAATAGCAGATGAAAGCATCAAAGGTCTCCGGTGTCAGTCCTGTCCAGCGAAGACAATGATTAGTTTGGTAACCTGTTACACAGTGCTTTCAGACAAATCAGGGAAAACTCACCTTGTGGATCATCATAGAGCGTGATGCCTTCTCGTTCCTGTGTACGCGGCCCACAGCTGTCCACCACTGGAACCTGAACAGGCTTCCTAAGTTGCCTTTTCAAATACTTCCTGCAGTCATCATCTGCACACAAACACCAGAAACATACAACAGCACTTAGTTGGAGACCATTTTTTTTGTTATATGCTCAAATATACTCAATCATGCATGCAAGTTTTTTCCCCTTTTTTAATATAGATATGGCTTAATTTCCTGAAAAGATATTTCAATAAACATACAACCTTAGTTTAAACTTGTGGGTAAAATAATTATGTTAGCAAAACAGTTTAATTGTTATCCATTCTGTTATCGATTATTGTTCTCTTGTGATATTTTACTTTCTGCTAAATTTACCTTTCCTTTGTAAATTAATATTTTTAAATGATATGAAAAACAATACTAATATTGACTATCAAGCATTTACATTCATGCATTTAAATTTTTTAAAGCACTTAATTATACATACATAACTAATACAACAGTAATAACACTAAATAGGTTTTTAGTATTCATTTATCACATGCAGTACAATATAAAAGATCTAATATAAATTAAATCTTGTTGACATACCTATAATTTCTTTGAGGTCAGAAATAACATCTTTCCTTTCAACTTTTTCTAAAATCGACAGTAAATTAGCTACTGTTGCCTCTGGACGAGTTTCCCACTCCGTTAAGACCTTTTCAAAGGGACAGTCTCTTTTCTCGAAGTTTTTGATCTCCAGGTAGGTAAAGTCCATCGTTTCGGCGACTGTCCTCCAGTCTGCTGCCACTGTGTTTGTTGGATTCAAATACAGCCCCAGTTTCTTTCGGAAACTACAGTTCAAAGCTGTTATTGGAATCGTCTCATAGTCTATACTTGATTTTGAAGCCATATTTATGACTGTTATAAAAACTAAAGTTGTTGATCTCCGCGTTAAACTCGAGGAGAGAAGGCGTACAAAAGTTCAATATTTTAAGCTGTGATTTTCCGACGTTATCGACAAAAGAAATCACGAACTGTAGTATGCTACGCACTAAAGAACTACATAAAGATTGAGGAAACGTTCGCAAAAAAACCTAAGTCAGAGAAATGACGAAATACACGTACAGCCAATGGGGTCGTGAGCACGAATAAACAGTTCACGTAAAATAGTCAAGCACACCAAATATGGGCAATTTCCGCTGCGATAACGCTGAGAAGGGGACTGTCTCTTGCCGAAGCGTGTTGACTTCAGTGTAGAATATTATCCTATATTTGTCTAATTATGTTTACAGCCTTGTGCGTTCAGTTTATTTGCGTTCAGTTGAGTTTTTGTTCAATAAAAGAGGCTTGACCAACGTACAGGATGTGTATTTATACTTATCTTTAAAATTGTCAAATGGAGTAACCCCAAATCCTTTATTCATATCTCCAAAATATGCTTTAATATTTAATAGTTTTTAAGAATTTGCACTAATAATAGCATTCTGAGCACGCAGCTGTCTTTTACAGCATTTTCCCTTACTTTTTAAAACCAAACTGAAACCGTTTCCACTTCTCACTTCCTGTTTCTGTATAAATGCAGAAAGTGTTCTTTAGGTGCGCACTATTCACACTTTTACAGTTTTCTCATCATTTATCATCACTGTTTGCTTTGATGGGGGAGAACTCCTGCAGGGGTCACCAAATGAAAAAAAAATCTAGTCCTTTTGTTTTTAGGTACCTAAAAAACAACTCTTGACTACACCAGAACAGTTGCAGTTGATTTATTAAAACCACCAAAAATACGATAGTGTATTCAACGCAATATATACAAATACATGAAAATCTGATGTACAGTTCATAAGAAATGTCATTAGAATGAGTCTGTATCTGCGTCTGACAACAGATGCAAAAAGGGCAATGCAAAGCCACACTATATTTCATTTCCCCTTCCTCATTCCACTGTGTAACCTCCTGTAGCCCAAACAGATGCCTCGTGTCTATTTGTGATCCCCAGCAGTAGAAAAAGCACCACTACATCTTCTCAGAAACTCTTTTTCTTGGAGAAGTAGAAATCAATCCCTCTGTCCTTATGTTGTCTTGGTGTATAAGATGAGCCCTTCTTTCCTTTTGCTGGTGCACCAGCCTGAAAATGAACCAATAACATTGTGTAATTATTTTAATTAGTGTCATAATTTCCAGTAAAGTTGAGTTGCTAATAATCTTACTGATTTGTTGTTAATATGGCGACTCCACTCAGGCGCTATGATGACAGGGGAGGGGTATGTTTCATTGAGTGAAACCTGGGCATGTGAGAGTGCAGATTTGCTGAGGGTCCAGGGGCTGTGAACGTCCCCACCTTTAATTCCTTGAAGCTCTGGAACCCACTGTCGCACATATTCCCCCTTCACAGACAACACAAGCATCAAATTATGTCAAAATACGCCTTATACAGTAATCTCTCAGATGCATTAGAAGCATGTGTAACTTCCTCTTCCTATATTTACACTCACGCTCATAGTAAAACCTGCTCACTTAAGTGACAATGAAGAACAAAGGAGGAAAACACCGGGATGTGTCTTTATGAATATGATTCACATAAGTTTAGGAACCAAAAGCAGCTGTCACCATGTCAGACTACAACTACAAGCATTTTTAAAATTGCAATATGTTACTAAAGCCTGTTAATTGTTACTAACCTGCTAAATTATTTTTTTGGTGTTATTTATTACAATTTATATTGATTAAAACAATGGTTCGATATTTTTGTTTCCTTTTCAAATTTAAGTGTTCCAGAAATTCTTTTTACAATTATTTTACTTAAATGATGGTTATTCAATGACATGTTCCATTGTGACAACTTATCCCATAGTACTGTACACAATGCTATTGGAGTCATAAAAGTTCATCTTTTTTTTAACAAGAATACAAATAACTAATATTACTTCTAACAAATTATAAAGCTCTAAAAATACAGAAATATTCAGTGGAGTAATAAATGTGACAACCAGACAACTACTCTTTAGCTTTAATGTGTTAACAAAATATATGAATCAAGAATGCAGGTGTTTTTTGGTTTTGGCATGCTATTACCTTAAAAGACCTGTAAAAACGACAACTTACGTTATTGTCATAGTCCAGTCCTTGTTTGATCATGTTAAACTTCCTGTTTTCTCGCGGGTCATTTCCTATTCCAGCACTATAAAGCCAGTTTCCATAGTTGCTGCAGACGTCATGGTCAACCTGACACCAACAAAAGACAATAACACATCAGTCTGCAGAAAAACGCAGAGAGCATCAACCCACTCCGTCACACATAGCGAATGTTTCCTACCAGCAAATATTCAAACCACTCAGCGCCCAGTCTCCAGTCTAAACCCAAGTCTTTAGTCAAAAAGCTGGCCACATTTTGACGTCCTCTGTTGGACATGAACCCTGTCAGCGCAAGCTCTCTCATGTTCGCATCTACAAACGGCACCCCGGTTCTTCCCTCTGAACAACAAGAGAAAAATATTGAACTCATTCAGAGAAAATCCACCAAAATGTGCATTCTTCAGTTGATTAATGAAATCATTACCCTTCCATGCATTGAACAATGTCATATCCGTCTTCCAGGACACATGCTTGTCTTGTAGACCTTCAGATAATGAAGGAAGAAAGAATCATTTAAGTACTTAATTTGCTGACATTAGAATTTAACAGAGCACTTTTACATCTCTCACTCAAAAAAGTCGCTAATATTGATCAACACTGATAATATTAATATTAAGAAATATTTTGTGAGCACCAAATAAAATGATTTCTAAAGTATCACGTGACGCAGAACAGAAAAAAAAGGGGAAAGGGAACTTCCAAAATAAATCCAGACTTACCATTCATATGAAATATTCTGTTTCCATATTTTAAACCCACAAACTTGAAGTAATCTCTCCACAAAAGTTCAAATATCACCCTGGTCAAGAAAACATGTGCAATCCTGCATATGAAAAACTGACACCAGTTCATTTTATTTGCAAATATTTTCCTAAACACGTTACTCACCAGTATGTGCTTTGGTTGGCGGTTCGTTCAGCCTCATACTTCTTAATCTGCTCATAGATGTACCTGGGTGATATGCAGCCCAACGCAAGCCTGAAGGAGAACGATCAAAATCCCATCACTGCTCAGCATTAGGTTGTGCTTTGCTCATATAATATGAAAACATCACTTTCAGGGCTCACCATGGAGAAAATTTAGTGGAATAGTCAACTCCGATCATGCCATTCCGAGTCTCCTTATAATTTGCAACAGCATTCTGTGACAAATAAAGAGCGTTCAATAACCCTCTGTCATGTCTTTCACTCTCTGCGTATAGATCCAAGATGTAGATGTGATTTGGACCTGCTCACTAGTGGATTGTCTGCAGTGGATGGGTGCCGTCAGAATGAGAGTCTAAAAACATCTAAAAGTAATCCATAATATGATCCTCTCACATCAAAATCCACAGACATACAGTATTTGCTTAAAAACTAGGCCTATTTTTGCTTGTAAACAGTGCATATTTCTCTTCTGATTCAGACAAATTTATAGAAAGCATTATTTTGGATTGAGGACTTATAACAAACATGCCGCCCATTCTGATGGCATCCATTCACTGCAGAGGAATTGCAACGTAATGCTAAATATTTTCCATATATCTTTCGGAGAAGAAACAAGCTCATCTACATCTTGGATGGCATGAGGGTTTTTAAGGTGAACCATTTCAGTCATTTTAGAAAACTGTAAGAAGAGGCCTCACTGTATCCCAAAAGTAATGTTTCAGTCTAGCAAGAGCCTCGGCCTCTCCACCGCGGCACGGGAAGGCCGAGCGGCAGTCCTCCGATGCCTCTGAAACCACAGACAGAATATATCATGATTATTCCTCACTGCTTAACATGAAAGGAATTGTGTTTATCTTCTAAATATTGCTCTGAGGATTGTACAGTCATCTGAGAGGAAATCACAGCACACTTCATGTAATATTGCAATTTTAAGAAGGAACTATGAGTAACTGATTCAGCCTGGAGCTTTCACCATCTTACTCATTGTGTCATGTTTTGTATCTTGGGATGCTGTGACAGTTTACTCTAAATGCTGTACAATTATGTAAATCAAGGTACCTGTCTGGCCCAGGCCCTCAAATGTCGGGATGGTGCCCTCCTCCAGTCCAAGGGGGAGAGATTTAACGTGCTCAGGGGTGGAAAGGACAGGTCGCACTCTGCCCTGTCCCTCAACTGCTTTTCTAAACTGAGTGTAAACGTCAGGTAGCCTAACAAAGACAGCAGAAAATAGAAGCGATAACAGGAAATTTAATCACACAAATAATGTGCTGATCTTAAAATATGTGAATCTGAAACTGCAATTAGTAATCAGATCCCTAAAAACAGGAAGCTACAGCAGCAGTGGACTCGCTAAATAGTTTCCAGGACTTTCCTGTGAAGTTTCCTAGGAAAGTTTAATGAGTCGCAATTTTCATTAACATGGATATTTTTTATTATGTGCCGGCATTAAAGTTTATTTTAATGAAGTAATGTTATAGTCCTGAGCACAAAAGCGGTAAAAGAATAATCGAATAATAAATTCAATATTAAAAAAATTGTAATGGTTTTCATACACCTGTTTGCTAAAGCTTTTAAAGTGTAGGGAAGATGTACTATTAATAATGCTGAATTTAACTATTTTGATAGTACAATATTATGTAGGAGGGAAAGGCACAGACCATAATAGTTACATAATACTCTCAAAACATCGAAACATTATCATTTACTACCAAATCCTATGAAGGGACTGACTAAGGTTACACTTAACGTAATACTAGTGTTGTTATTACTAAGTGACACTGTTAAGATTTTCAGTAATTTACATAATTCTAAAATAAATTAAAAAGATTAGATGAAAAACTTAAAAAAAAAAAAAACCTTTAAATACCTTTTTACTTAGAAAAAATAAATACATATTTAGCTAATAAACCTGAACAATTAAAAGGAAAACTGAAAATTAAAAAATAAGCTTATTCAAAATATTAATATAGAACACACATATATATATATATATATATATGATAAAATAACACTGCAACGCTTGTCCTACCCTCTAATGTGACTGAATGGCAGATCATCTCTGTGGTAAAGTGTGGAACCCCAGAAAGTCTGAACTTTGACTTTGTTTTGGCAACAGATGTGCTTTAGCTTCTTCTCCACAGACTTTTCCTCAGACGCCACCTTCAGGCAATAGACAAAAGTGCAATACTACACTTTAGATTCGCAGCTTTCAAAAGCCGATCAGTAATGACTGTTAATGGCTCTGACACGCACCTCCTCATGAAACACCACAGCTGTGACTGAACCCAGCTGCTGAATCAAATCACTAACAACATCCTCGGGCTTCCCTTGTCTCACCAACAGTGTGCTGCACAAATGTATTTACATACATATTAGTCATATAACATTATTACAGTATGTGGATAGTAAGCCCATTCTGTGTGTGTCATGAAGTTCCCACCTGCCCCGTTTTTTCAGCGTGGCCCTCAGGTCCTTCACACTGTCCAGGAGGAAACGTAAACGGAAGGGACCAGTCTTAGGAAAGTTGAAGTGATAGGTGCCCTGGTAATGGCGGGGGTCGAAGCAGTAAAGAGGGATTATGTGATCGGCATTCCTCTGAGCCCAATGCAACACCTGGATGAATGAGGAGAAACCTGTTTGTCATGTTCTTCTAATAGGTCCAACAAAGCTAAGCTTGTGGAAGAGATCACAAGTTCACTTGGCCAGTTCATAGAATTAAAATTTGTTTACTAATTTAACAGATTAAATGTTTGCTAGGTGTCACATACATACATACATAATATTGTATAATGTAAACACATTGTATGTAAACACAATCATGCCAATAAAGTACTTTTAAAATTTTAAAAACATAAATTAGATATAATTTAATATTTAATAAAAGTAATTTCATTTTTTTATTAAAGCTTTCCCCTAATTTATTTGTATTCGCAATAAATACTATATTTACTTTGTTTTTTAATGTTATTTCATAACGTAACTGAGATGAATTTATTATACTACAAAATATAAATATATTTAAGGGAGCATTAAAAATACGGCTATATATTTGGAACAAGTCATTTATTATAAATATTATATTTAAAGACTACTTGAAAGTTCAGTCCTCCCAAGTGTCCTGTAAAGAAGCGCATGTGGCCACGCCCCCTGTGACGATTACCGACAAAACACCCAATGAGCGCGCTGATTTCGCGTTACATAGACATAATGTTCTCCAACTCAAATAGATTAAACGAACTCTATTTATTATTATCATGTGTTTTGTTTTTTTGGTTAAGGGTAGTATTAGTGCGAGAATCATTGCAACTTGTTAAACCTCGGGCAGCGTATCATGCAATAACGTTAAAGCATATTGTTACAGGCGCCAGTGTATTTTGCTGGAGACAACAGACTGCGTTTTAGAAGAGAAAACCTGTGATATTTACAGTACCTCGTTATCGTGCAGACGCAGGTCGTTCCTCAGCAGACATATGACCGTACGAGAAGCGGACATCCTGGAATTAGGTCTTTAAAGAAGTCTAAAGCGGTCGTGTTTATGTTGTGCGTGCAGACAGAGCAGCGGCGGAGGACTGGAAGTGTGTGACGGCACGTTTAGATAACGTGCGCGAGAGGTTACCAAACATAGTCAGAGAGCGCATGTGCCCTTCTTACCAAACATACTTTGTCAATCGATCATCTCTTAATATGTGTCCCTGGACCACAAAACCACCCATAATATTTATACACAAGCTAAAAGCTGAGTAAATAAGCTTGAATAAATGTATGACTTGTAAGGGTAGGACTGTCGGCCGAAAATTCCAAAATATTTCAAAAATTGCATTTAAAGTTGTTAAAATGCAGTTCTTAGCAATGCACTTATAACAAATAAATATTATGTAATATGAAAATGTTAATAAAGTTGGTTTGTTTTAAGCTAAAACAACAGATACATTGTTCATTCTGGGAACTTTTGCTCAATTAATTGCCAAAATGGCTCCGAAAAGTTACATTTAAAAAGAAAAAAGCTTCATCATTTGAAATTTAAACTGAAATAATGAATAAAATAACTTGCATATGAAATTCATTCAGTTCATGCTGGTTATTTAAAGTGTATTAAGGTGCACTGTACTCTATTGTATGTTTTTATTACTAAAAATGTAAAAACGTAATAAACCAAATAAAAATAACACAGAAGCTGTTTTTAGACAATAAATTTATTTATTCAAATGTACAAAATCACTGATAAATGTTTCCAGGCTTTTTCATCAAGGCAGCACAGAATTCTGCATTCTTAGCCCCTCAAAAACCAGCGTGGTCTGTTCACCCTCAGCTGAGAACATCTGAAACCCAGACCTCTCCACAATCAGAACAATAACAATATACTGTGACTAAGGTACTTTGAATATAATGAAACATTATGACAGCTCGGTACATTATGTATTTACAATACAATCCTCTTCTGTAAAAGATCTTCAGCAAATGTCCTTGACAGCATCAATGCGTGATGCTGAAACCATCTGAAGGACATGAGAAAACACATTCCACCGTTAAATGTTTTTTAAAAAAATGACTGACCTCTCAGAACAAGGGCATCAGAGAAGGCACAACATGAATTGCTGCTGGTGTATTTTTTCGAGTTCAGAACATAAAAAAACAGCAACCATAGAAACAAGTTTATAGTTTAACATTTACATTTGGACAAGATAAAATGTCTTTAGAACAATGTCTGCTTAAAGAAATAGTTAATCCCAAAAAATGTCATCCAAGGACCACCAAGATGAGTTTGTTTCTGTATCAGAACAGATTTGGAGAAATTTTGTATTACAGTGAATGGGTGCCGTCACTGGATACTCTGCAGTGAATGTGTGCCGTCAGAACTATTAATTTGTTTATTACAAATATTAAACATAGTAGCTTTCTCTGCACTGTAATGTGCTTTATTATGAAGCTGTTTGAACTCTCATTCTGACGGCACCCATTTACTGTGAGCATGTGATGAAATGCTAAATTTCTCCAAATCGGTTCATATGAAGAATCGAATTCAGAGTCAATCCAACAAATTTTCATTTTTGGGTGAACTACCGCTTTAAATATTTTGTTACATTGTGTTTATTTTCATAATAAGGAAAACGCCTGCACATCAGAGTAGTTTGAGTCAACAAAAGTAAGAAACTCACCATACAAATCAAGACACTGAACAATTCGGAAGTGACCAAATTCATAATTCAAGCATCTCACTCTTTGGTTGTATTTGACTGAGTGAACAATACAAGAATGCTAACACACCAGCCGTAGTAGTCTTCTCTGAAATATTGCTTTGACACTTTAGGGTAATTTTTATAATAATACAAAAAGTTTGGTATTGTCGTTCCAAACGTGGATTTAAAAAAATGTATAAAAATATCTCAGCTGATTATCCTATGTGCTCTATGCATGAGTGCAATGGGAACATATTTACAGTGATGATCTCTGGGTAAAGAGTGCTTTAACTAAAACGTTACATAATATAAAAAAAGACGTGTTTATACAGTCTTCATTAGCTAAAAAGACATGAAAAAAATGACACGCTGCTCCGTCTCATACCACTTTGGTGGTTGCATATGTCTTATTCTGTGTCATTCTTATTTGGTTAGATTCTAACCATCAAACGCCGTAATCTTAACAAAAAAATTACTCAAATGAGCATTGTACAGTACATATACCATTATAATTGCTCCACGAGGTCTCTTCTATGTACTTTCAATGACACTCAGGATTGGACCCAGGGATAAAGAGGTACATGAGCCATAATCAAAATCAACTCTCATTTATGACCGAATCAATTCTGTTAAACAAAAGACCACCTTAAAACGACACTGTAATACATGTGTGCCGTATGTGAATTGTCCAGCAACCCCTGTAGTATCGCATCAGAGCGCTTGGGCTGGTTTCAAGTGCATCAGGGGATCAGATAAAGTCAACCGGCAGTAATGCATGTAAACTAAGCTACTGTAATCAGTATTGTTTGGACACTTTACATGCTATTCTGTGCCAGTATAGTAAGTGTTTTATAGTAGTATACTATACTTTACTATATTTACTTGTATTAATCCCTAGCTAAAGGCTCTGTCCCAAATGGCAGTGACAAATAGGAGTGTCCGTTATAAAGAAAAGGGACTTTATAATATAAATTTATTTATATTTCCATATAAAAAGGCCTATAAAAATGTCATGTGGTGTAACCGTCAATAATATCCTTATATGCTGAGTGTACACATATTTTTCATTTTTTTATATTTTTGATTAACGTCAACTCATTTTTAGCGCTGTGATTTTCACAAGGTTAGAAAGCACCTTTTTTTAAAAACATATAATTATTAAGGTTTTTGTAGTCACACCACATAAATTTTTTTTTACTATTAGTTCTTAAAAAATAATTGTATATTATGCCAAACTACTTAATTTGTTGTTGTATTCCCAAACATTTAGTTAAATTTATAAGAACAGTTGTACTGAATTATTTTTGGATAAAATAAAAAAATTTGGATAAAAAAAAGATTTGGCCAAAAACCTGAATTGCTTTATGTCACCAACCCACTCTTAGCCCTTTAAAAGTTGATACATTTTTTTTGCAAGGAATGTTGGGTAATAGTGTGCATTAAACCTTGGTCTCTTTTATAGACTGTGATGACACGTTTCCACGGTTGACAACATCACAAATCATAAAGCTTGTCGTATTTTCAATATTTAATATCTATTTATAGTGCTATAATTTGTGTTACATTACCTTGACAGTAAATTACTAAATAATAATTAATACTGCTGACATTAGACATCATTGTCTCTTCTGACTGTTATTATTAATCTCTCCTCTTTATGAAAATGCTATCACGGATGTCTTTTCTTTTGCTTTAGGAGCTAATGGGAAAGCTACAAAATTACATTCGCAGTGTAAGTTTACCCAACTATGATAACTTGAATGTGTAAAAAGGGTGTATTTAGCAAAACCTGACGTTCTTGAGTCAAGTGCATCATTTGGGACAGGGCTCGGACTCTAATTAACAATTCGGGAAGCGCTATCAGCTGTCCGTGGTATTTGTCAAGCTGCGTTTTAGAGAGATACACACCCCCTCTTTGTGGTCACGTTTGTTCTTAGTCGGCTGGTTGGTGGGTTTCTCCGGACCCTGGAAGGCAAGAGTGGTGATTGTCCGAGGGCAGGTGTGTGGTTTTCTCTGGGGACTCCAGAGACATCTGAGATCTGTAGGATCAGAAGCTGCCCTGGACAAAAGGGTGGCTGAGAAGCCCCTCGGCAGTGGGCCGCCATTTCTCTTCCACAAAGATCTGCCGCAGGAAGTCCCTGCATGCGTCGGACACACCCTCGGGCAGGTTTGGCTTAGTCGGCTGGGTTGCGATCTTGAAAATGGCTGCCATTGCTTCATATTCAGCCCACGGGGGCTTCTGGGTTAGCATCTCTACAACTGTGCAGGCAACACTCCTGAGGGGAGAGAGAGGGTTAGTAGAGTTCACCGAAACCCAATGAAAACATATCTCAGTGACACCGATTTTACCAAATATCTGCTTTGCGCCCGTAGCCTTCTCCATTGATGACTTCAGGACTCATCCAGTAGGGGGTGCCGGTGACCGATTTGATTCCCGTCCCGGACATGCAGATGGTCTGAATGCGCTTGCTAGCCCCGAAATCTCCCAGCTTCACATTTCCAGAGGAGTCCCTCAGAATGTTAGCGCCTGCGAGGAAACACGTGTAGATTGAGTTACAGCAGTCGAGATGTTTGTCTGACCAACGATGACAACTGCAGAAAATTATAAGCTGCCTATGTGCTGACGGCGTTTGAAGTTTGACACACACTCTTTCTTCCCACGCTTCTAGCCGGAGTGATTTTCCGTTGCTTTAGCCATGTTGCCTGTGAGATTTGTGCTTGTTTGAGTAGTGACTAATTCCCGCCAGCCACAAGATTTCCACACCCTGGAAGACTGACTGTACTGCGACGGGAAAATTAAGACCGAATACGAGAGGAAGGACAGAGACTCCTTCCTCTGCAGCCTATACTTCTTGTGGATATTTCCAATTGAGGATCTTCGGTTTGTTATGAGAATGACTTTTTGTGTGGCAAGAGTATCTGACCTTAAAAATTATTAAATATCTAAATGTAAATCTATCAGATAACAGTTTTGCAAATTTATGTTGCTGGAACTACTTTAAATAAAAAAAATATATAAAAAAAACACTAACATTCCTATTGTGACAATTTTTTTTGTAATGTTAATTATAAAAAAAAAATATTTCTATCATTTCTATTTAAATATATATTTATTTTAAATGTATTGTTTCCTATTTTAATATGTTTCTTATTTACAATATTATGATGGGTATGAACTCATTTATGGTAAAAAAAAAAAGCAGATTTTGGTACATTGAGTAGCTTGGAATATTAATACTATATTACTTAATGAAATATGTGGTCATAAGTTATTCAAGATAAATATGCTACCCTGTAATATATGACACTGCATTTTTAAAGGTGAATATCTGGCAACCACACCTGCCATTTCTACTGTAAACTGAACATAAAATTACATTATATTTGAACACTATTTTTGAACACAATATTTATGAATATATATATATATATATATATTTTAAAACTTCTTTGTATAAAGCGCTCTGCTTAATATGATTGTTTCATGTTTCTTTAAAATAAATGTTACTTTGTTTGCAATATTTAATTAATTTATGTAATGCAATTATATTTGTATAGAACATATTTAAGTGTCCAGTTTTTGGGCCCATGTCTGCCTTTCCTAACACACTGAATGAGTAAAAAATGTCTATGTCTAGTTAAAGCAATGCTGACACTTTCTAATAAAAAAACAAAACAATTTAATATAAATGCTTAAAAACATAGATTGGCTGTTAATTTTTGTCAGAATTTATTCCTTAAGTCTGGAGGAATGCAAAACCTTTCCTCGTCGCTATTTTTGGCACTACCTAAAGGAAGTAACACAAATCTGAGCCAAACCAATGTTATTTCACCGAATAAGAAGAATGTATTTGAGGTGGTGTGGTGCAAGCGACACTCTCCTTCAGATTTACATTACAAAGCAACAGCCCACTGTTCTTAGCTGGAGGTGATTTATGACTACTGCGATTTACCTTTGATGTCTCGATGTACGATCATGTTGCTGTGCAAATAGTGGACTCCCTGCAGGATCTGTCGGGTGTATCTGCGGGTGACTTTTTCAGTCAGGGCTCCGTACGCCTTCAGCTGGTCTTTAATAGAGCCCTAGACACACATGGACACACAGATTAATCATACTGGACAGACAAGAGCAAAGAAGCCACATCCCATAATTAGCTCATGGAGTGGAAGCATGTGTTTTATTCTCCAAAGGCAGAAAGAACTATAAAGACTTTGTATTGGTATTAGGAAACTTCAAAAACAAGCTGTCACCATATGTTTTGACAGGAAACATAAAAATGGGATTCAAACCTGTTTACAGTGAAATGGAAAGAGGCTTGACCCCTTCCTGATTTTCTGATTGTTGTTGTTGCAAAAGATTTACTGCAATATTATTGTTAACACAGGGATGTGAACATGTATTATGTAGCAAGTATAAAGTATTAATTCAACTATTAATAAAAGTATTAAGTGTATGTATTAATTTCCTCTTTAACTTTTCTTTTTAAGTGTGCTATTACTATGGAGTTTTTACTCGTGTGTGTGATTAATTTGTCTAAATATAATATGTATGTACATATTTAATATTATAAACATTAGCGCTGGGCAAAATTGCGTACATATGTATGTGTACTGTGCATATTTATTATGTATATTTAAATACACACAACCTTGCATGTATATATTTAAGAAAAATATAAAAATTATTGTGGATGTAATTAACCATGATAAATCATTGCACAGCACTAATAAAAATGTATTAAATTCTATTTAATATTTGTAAACTATAAATTTTAAATTGTTAATAACATTAGCTAGCAAGAATTAACAAGGGGTAAAAACAAGTATTAATTTTTTATTTATTAGTTAATTAGCTAAAATGAGTTAATTTAAAAAAATACATTACTCAAATCAAAAGTGGTATCTGTTATTATTATTTGACAAGCTAACAATAAACAACTTTATATTTTTATTTAAATTATGCATGAATTAACTACTCTAATAACTATTTTTATATAGTAACATTCACAAATATTAATAAATACCAAATCTATTCAAATTAATTTATTCCTCATTCTTACTGTTAGCAATGTTCTATTACTTTTAATAATTAATTATATTATTAAATATTTCATATATTTAAAATAAAATTTGATTTAATACAATTAGATTTTATATAAAATTATATAAATATAGCATTCAATAAAACTATTTTAATTATGATTATTATTAATGAAAGGAATAACAATGAAATTATTTAATAATACTTTCATGTCAAATTATAAACTCATTTGTAAAGTTTGTAGATATGAGTGTTGACTTGGTTCATCAAGTCGATTTAATTATTACACTAATAACATATAAAATAAAACAACATTAAATTAGGATATCTGGAAGTGTGCATATACTTTTCCACAGCACTATATTATATTATATTATATTATATTATATTATATTATATTATATTATATTATATTATATTATATTATATTATAT
>JAUCNO010001634.1:0-31279 GCA_032353835.1 Enteromius viviparus | reverse complement strand
TGTGTTTTAATATAAACACAATAAATAAACTTAGCATAAACACATATATTATGTACAGAAAAACTTTTATTTTGGATCATTTGACAGCACTAATAATAATGCATGGCCTAAAACTTCCTGTATACTATGATATATCAATATTGCAAAAACTGCATGGGAAGGTAGCAGGCAGTCTGTTAAACATCAGTTCACCTGTAAATATGATCACAGCTTTGAGTGGCGTATTAGCACCCCAGACCCTTAATTATTTAGTTGTCATCGTGCAGTGCAGATATGGATATAAGGACAGGTGAAGTGCTGCACTCACTAAGCCTCAGGCACTTCTCTGAGTGAAGATAGAGCTGCTGACAGTAAGGTATATGCCACGTTAACACTTTCACCTGGACGTTTGCACATTATACTAGTTCAGCTAAGAGTTTCCTGTCCACTGACCAATTATAGAAAAACCAAACACCCTCAAGAGTACAAAAAGTAACAAAACCCACTAAAATTAACCCTATCCGCATTGTCAGTTAACTGTGAACTTGATACTATCCAATTTTTTTTCCAACAGGCTGTTGCGACAAAGGAATTTCCCTTGCTGTAATTTTGAATGGCTCAATAGCGCGGTATGCGGTATTACCGTGAATAATATATATATTATATATGCGAGGAGAGAACCGATAAAGTCAATACTGATCCTGGAGAGATGTAATTAAATCATGGCTCGATACTAAGACAGATTTCGCTTTCCTTGAACATGACTACAAATCAACACAGCACACATTGCGTTTTTATTGCTAATATTTAGTGGCCTACACATGCACGAAATGAGAAGGGAGAAACCTTACAAAAATGAAAACATGTAAATAGCGTGGTTGCTGTGGTTGTTGCATTCCTCTGCGGTTATGCTTGTCAGAAGCGTTATATTGCGGTTATCATGGCAGACCTAGACATCAAATGACCAAAATTTGAAGTAAATTCAACGTCTAATGTCAATGTTAAATTGATGACCATTACTGACATCATCTGCCGCTAATATTTTGATGTTTTTAGGTTGTATAACCAAAATCCAACATTAATTCAACGTCTTGATGTCAACTCGATTTTCATTTTCAACCAAATTGCAACATCTGTCTGATGTCATGTTTAACATCAAGCTGACTTTATATTAGCTGGGAAAGTACAGGGAAAACTTATGTGAGGTTGATGTGAAACTACAATAACAATACCCTACATTCTCAATCTGATCTCATTACTTTTAATGTGACCACGCCGCAAGCTAGTAGACCATTTTGGTGTAGCAACAAACCAGCTGCCAATTAGTAACACCATTTTAAATTGTTTAAAGTGTTTTTGAAACACAATGACTGATAAACATAATAATAATGACTAGCATGACCAGCTCTGACCAGTTAAAGGCAAGTTTGTAACAGCTAATAACCAGTTGACCAACTAAAGACCCAAGCTACTTTACAACTAGTCATAAAAGATGGATTTTCCAACAGGTTATGCACTTAGATTTACTATAAACTAATACCACTAACAGGTTAACTGTTCAACAGAAAACTGAACTTTACATACTGAATATGTATGTCAAATCCATCCTTCCTATCCACTTTAATATCTGCCATGCAATTATCTGAATGGACACAGTAAACGGCACATTAACGGCACGTACCGCTCTATCAATTGTGGTGAACCCTCAAAGTCTGTTAGCTACAACTGTTAGTTGTGCTTATTTGTGATTGGCTGTCAGTGCAATTATAAATGCTGTGAAACTGGGGAGATTTCATCTTCACTTAAAAGGCAGTCCCAGTGTGTCATACTGTGACAGAGGCATGTGAATGCTGTTTGTTCATTTAAAGTGCTGTTCTAGAGAGGTTTTCATATGACTGCAATAAGTGCGCATGAAGGGCCATTTTACAAAATGTTTGAGATCTTCTTCTAACCCCGCAGGAGGGAAGGTTTATGACAAATGATGCTGTCAGAAAACAAGTACTTTGGCTCTCTTGCTTTGGGAGAAAATAAAATGTCATTTTATATGGATTTCTCGCCTTCGCTCTCTAACACATACGTACGCAGCACGGAAAACTATGCATCAACTCCTAGCATTAACGTTCAATACAATAAATGTGTTCATTAATGTATGGCACACACTATAGATATAGCAGTTGTCACACTTTTCAGTCTACAGATATATATATACATATATTTCTTGGTGCAAAAAAAAACAAATATAGTGAAACAAAAATAGTGAACATTTCCATGACTTTACCAGCAAAAAATAAGTCATATAACACAATTTGAAAACATACTTCAGTGTATATATATACGGGGTAAGTAGTCACAATGACCTGCCATTTACACAATTCATACAGTACAGTGCTGGATATTAATTGATTACATGTAATCTGCATTATAAAATCAGATTCCAAACATTAGTATTAATATTATTACATTTTAAAATGCTGAAAAGCAGGTTACAGTTACTTTTTTATGGATTGTATGATTACAAATTATTTACATAAAGGCTTATTCATCATTTATTAATTTTTACTAATTGTTACATGTTACATATGTGTATATTGCATATTTATACAGTAGTCAACATTTGAAACTACTGTATATATAAATAAACGTACAGGTATATATTTAAGAAAAACAAGTTATGTTTACATATTAAATATATTTTTATCTAATTATATTATTATAAATAAATACAGTATGTGTTTGTATTTATATATGCATAATAAATATACACACATACTATGTTACACATAACAATAACGTTTATTTTGGATGTAACTTTGGTGTGTGTGTGTGTGTGTGTATATATACACACATTTTATATATATAATTTTATGTTTTATCTCACAACTATAGCCCACGGGTTTTCCTGTTTCAAATGCACTCTTTGCACATAAAAACGCCTTCATGCATTGACAATGTCAAAACTTTTCAAAGCCACTTTACTACTTCTACCAAATGTAAGATGCTGTGACGGCTAACCTTGTCCTTGGTCCCCTGTCTCAATTCAAGACATATTTCTAGAGTTGATGTTAACTAAGGTGCATTGCTTGTACAGGAAACTTTTCATATTCAGGTCTAGAACATGTTCTATAGCATAAATCAAACCGTTATTGTGAATACTTAATAGTCAAAGTTGTCTTTAGGAGGCCTCAACTGTCAAGGATGAGAGTTTCTGTTCTCTTACTGTGCATGTTTGTGTTTGCAAGGTATGGAGACAGATATTTTAATAACTACCCAAGGGAATAAATTAGACTGTAAGAAACTCCATCCAAAACTAGTGGAATACATACGCTGGAGTAAGTCACTCCTTTATAGAGATGTCAAATATGATATGGCTGCATAGAAGCATCTGAAAGAATACAATCTTGTGCATCATTTGTGCACATAATCAATAGCCAAAAATATACCTAAAATATTTAAATATTTTAAATATTTAAATAATATCTAAATATATTTAAATATAAAAATATTTAAGTGAATTCATCTACAAACCTTTTTGCAACTGAATGCTGTATTCACAAAACCTTTTAATTTCAAGCAACATTTATTCCTAAAGGTCACGCCGGTATTTGAGCAAACTTTTGGCATGAAAGCTCAAAAACTACTGAGCAAGCCTACATGATGCAGCAGAAAAAATAGATTCTGCACGGTAACAAAGCCCATTGCATCTCCAAACCAATTCAAGATCAACAACGTTTTGTCAGCATGGTACTAAGAGGCTTTCCTCTGGTGGTTTTAACACTCAAAATGGATCCGACATCTGGGCCGAGCACCAGCTCTTTGGCTGGGAGGGAGTTTCAGAACAATGACAAAATTATACAGGAGCTTCCTGGATTTTGCCCTAAATATGGCTTTGCTTAAAAGCAACAAACATTTAACTCAAGATGTTTCCCACACTCGAGCCATTTTGTTTCAGACATCCGTTTAATTTTAAAAGACTGGAATATGATCATGAAATGCTCATCTCATAACGCAAAAGAATCAGATAGACTTCAAGACAAGCTTTTCTCTTTGATCTAAGAATTTGAAAATGTTTAATTGCACCATGTTGATAGCAGTCATTATACTGTAATCATGATCCCTGAAAAGAGTGCGCCAACATAGCAATTCACACACTAGTAAGAGGCAGCTCTCTATGTAACTGTAATTTTCCATACAGGGTATTCATCAATTTACCGATTATGGCAATTCTCTGAGGGGTAAACAAAATTTTTTTTTTCAAATTTTGGTTTTCAGATGAAAGAGCATCAGTGTATGGAATTAATAATCTGTTACTTCACCGCAAAATAAATTATTATACATAATCAGTATTTGTGTTAACCTGTCTCTAAAATCTTTGGAATTGAGTCTGTAAAACATCTTAAATCTACCGTTACATTTATATACTGATTGATTTAATTTGTACTTTTTTATTAAGTAAATTTTATTCAGTAAGGGTCCAAAACCTTGATTTTTACGTTATATATATATCTATATATAAATAATGTAAAAATCAAGGTTAAAAATATTAAGCAGCACAACTGTTTTTTTTATAACACTGATAATCAAGAACTAAATAATTAGGCACTAAATCAGCAAATCAAAATAACACTAATTAACAACTGAAGTGATTAAAAAAAGACACATTTTGGTTTTCATTTTTAGAACGACTCTGATGAAAGATTTTGATCCACTTCAAATGTTAACTAGTGAAAATGGCTGCTGAAAATTCAGCTTTGCCATCACTAAAATAAATATATTAGCAAAAATTAACATAGAAAATATTTTAATATTATATAACATTGTAACAGTAGCCTATTTACTTTTTACCTATAGGCCACAGTCCTGTTTATTTATTTATTTATTGATGTGGCCTTTGTGAGTATAAATAATAATAATGAACCTTTGAATGGAGCCTACTGTCTATCGGTCAAAAACGATAAATACATTTCTTTAGTCTAATGGATTCACTCTGTCCTTGTCAGGGTGTATGCTTGAAGCACAAGGTGAAGATTCAGCGGTGCAATGATACATAAACTTTACTTAAATTTAGCAGACGTGGAACCATACATACACATAGTAACCTTGATGTGCCTCAACTAAACAAGAACAGGAACAAGACCATAAAAGGACATAGATGAAACCAAAGACATAGAACGAGTGACATACAACACAGACAGGGGCGTGACATCATCTCCCCCTCCCGGGAAGGTGTGTCCTCGCACCCAAAGACATCCAGAAGGGGAGGGAGGATGGGCGTCCTGAAGGGCGCATTCGCCAGATCCCGCAGATCAAGAGCCTTGGGAGGCTGTGGTGGATCAGGAGCCTTGGGAGGCCGTGGTGACTCGAGGGCTGCCTTCAGCTGCTGCGGGACCCTATAGCGCCCCAAAAAAAAATGTCTTGGGGAGGCTTCCCTCTTCTTTGGGCTGTGGCTCTTGCAGCGCAGACTCTGGAGGGCACTCTTGCAGAACAGACTCTGGGCCGGGAACAGAGATTGGCTCTCCTTGCCACATCTCAAGGACCTCCTCAGGAGTCAACAAACCGAAGTCTCTCAGGGCTGTAACTGGCCCTAATGTTCGTAATCTAGGGGCTGGAATCAGGATCGGCTCCTCTGGCCGTAACTCAGGAACTGGAATTCGGGATCGGCTTTCCCGATTTAGGATCGGCGCTACCAGGTTAAACTCTGGAATGGGACTCAGGGACGACACTCCTGGCCAAAACTCTGGAACTGGAACGGGAAATTGTGGATAGGGATCCGCAGGGATTAGAGCTGGCATATCTGACCATAAATCTGGCTCAGCATCGCCTCGTGACTAGACCATGGACACTCATTGGCTTATTTAACTATAAATGTTTCAAGGTCACCAAGAATGGGTACTGACGTCTTCCGACGCCAATACGGTTTTACACAGGTTTGTTTACGCTAGGTGGTGCTAGTATCAACTTTTAAAAGTTTTGCGTGAATTCGATTTTTTTATTAATTTATTATTTTTTATTTTTGTTAAAGGTTTAACGCACATTAAACACCACCTCTTCTTGACGATTGTTTGGCCAAAGTTTGTTTTTGTTGTGGTGCCCAAAGTGTTTCTTTTGGTATTGCAGCCTTTGTTGTCTTTCGAGATAGGGTTTTTTCCCAATGTATTCAGAGGGCAGACAGCAAGATGATCAAGGGGTGATGCATATGGTTTGAGATAAAAATGAAATCAAGATAAAATCCTGCAACATCGCATAGAACAACTTTAAGTGAACAAAGAATATTTCACATGGCAATTAAAGACAGCAATCAGTTTGGATTCTAATCTGCCATGCTCTTCAAAAACAAGGTCCAGTACAGGGCACTAATGAGGATCTATTTCTGTTAGGATGCTCTCTTAGAAGACAGCTGCCAATCTAGGCAGTAAACACCAAAGCAGCTCACTATGTTTGTCAACAGAGGTACAATCTCAGCCACATTCAACAGGACTGCAAATGTACAGTCTTGTTTTGATGTGACGTCCCATCAGCAACAGAGTGACCACAGTCTACAGCTCAAAGGAAGCACTTCTGCCCCTGTCATAGAGGACCAGCTGTTTAATGAAGCAGAGACCATTAAAACGAGCCCACAGCTCTGACAGAAATCCATATTCACTTGCTCGTGTCAAGCTCACCTTTGTATTCATAGTTGAGGTTCAGGTAATTGTTGTCCCGGTTGCTCTGGGAGAATGGCGGGCTGTGGAAACACAAGGAGAGAAGGAGGAGAGACGATGGGTTATTTTTGCTTGTTACTCCCCTGTGTGCAGTGCTGAGGTCTGTCTGGCCTACATTCCTGCACTGCACAGTCCCCGTCGCGCCAATGTGACCACCTGCCACCTGTCGTTATGCTGAGATTTCCTTAACCTGATCTTTATCTTTACCTTTATCTGACCCGACATACTAACGTCTGACCATTCATCAGGATTTTGTATACTTTTGAATAGCGCAAAGAAACGTTATGTGTCTGGCAAGTGTAGTGACTTTGAAAAGTGTGTGGACATCTAGGCCACCGTCTTTTCACTTTACAAGCATTTTTGCTATCATGTGGGCTTCACACTAGATTTTTAGTATGCGTTATATATTATTTTAGCCCCAAGAACATATAAGCGACAGCATATGATGTCATACTCCATCCTTGAATTAAAAAAACACATTATTCTCTATCATTCAAAGGTTTGGTGTCAGATTTGATATTATATTTAGACTCTCAAATGAGGACAATGGAAGCACTAAGAGAGCAATCCACAAAAGAACAATAATGTATTAAAGCATTTAATTTTAATTTAATTAAAATTTAGTGCATAACAGTAGTGTGCATATACACATTTTCTTAAATTACATTTTGCTCAATTTATATTCAATTTAAAGGTACAGAAAATTATATAAGTTAATTATATAACAAATAAATAAATTATAGAAAGTGTTAGAGGCCTTTTTTAAAGAAAACAAGCAGTTAGAAATGTTTTTTGTTAATAATTATTGTAGTAAGAATAGAAAAAGCTAGTGTTAGAGACTTTTTAAAGAAAACAAGCAGTTAAAAAAAATAAAGTGCAAGTCTTAAAGAGTAAAGAGTTTCGTTAATAATAAAGAAAACAAAATTAGAATAAATTAGAATTAAAATAGAGAGTGCTTAAGTTAGAGAGTTAAATATAGATGGAAGTGATGCAATTTTAGCCCTTTCTTGAAGACGACTAAGGACACATTTCTATGTCCAATAGTTGCTGTTCTTATGAACTTTGTATTCATCAAAGAAGCCTGAAAAATACATATTATGGTTTCCACAAAAAGCGTTTTTTCTTGAGCAGAAATCAGTATATTATAATGATTTCTGAAGGATCATGTAACACTTAAGACTGCAGTAATGATGCTGAAAATGTAGCTTTGCACCATAAGAATGAACTACATTTCAAAACAAATTTAAATAGAAAACAACATTACTATTTTAACAATATTTTATTGTATTTTAATCAAATAAATCTTGATCAGCTTAAAAAACATTTACGACCTCTATAGTTTTGCTCTCCCAATTTGACTTTTGTAAAAATGGCATTTTATTTGGTATTTAACTCTGCATAGCATTACAATTATTTTCTTAAAGAATTCTTTCCATATTTTTGTGTTCTCAGTGATGCCTCAGTTATGCAGAAAACAGACTCAGAAACAGATTAATCATATTTTCCAGGCAAACAAATGACTAAATCCAATCTGCCATCACCCGCTCAGCTGTGGGCAGTTAGGCAGCAAAGGTTATTTTTTGTTTAAATCAATGTAAGCTGTAGCTGTAGATTCTCTAGCACACGAGTCCTCTTTCGATTCAAGATGTGCTAAAAGTCAACAATTCAGTGTGAAACGGGGATAATCAACAAAACTGAAATGACAAGCAAGACTTGATTTTATACTTTTAAAGGGGCGGCGTCAAACGTTGTTATTTTTATTTTCTTTGTATACGAAAAGTATTCTTGTCACTTCATAAAATACAGAACCACTGATGGCAGATGGACAATGTCTTTTATACTTTTCTGGATTTTCTGGAAGAATTCATTACTTGGCAGTCAATGGGACAGTCACAAGCCTCCCAGTTTTAATTCAATATATCTTAAACTGTGTTTCGAAGATGAACAAAGCTTTTACGGGTTTGGAATGACATGCCGGTAAGTGATTAATGACAGAATTTTCATTTTTGGGGTGGAGTAACCCTTCAAGAGCTGAAGCAACCTGGTATATATTTAAAAAAATACTGCATGAATAACATTCACAGAGACCTCTTCAGGGTAAATTATTTGAATTAAAGTAATTGGGAAAAATTTTTATTTTAATATGTTGACGTAAATGCAGAAGCCATTTACTAAAAAAATGCTCACACTTTGACAAGCAATGGCAATAACAAAAAATTCATGAGTTAATGTGCAGAGAGACATAAAGTGATTGTTATTGCCCCGACCCCGATATCCCTGTCGGACAGTGACGTCAGTATGGAGTGGGGGGGATCGGCGAGACCCCGGATAATGGGCACACTCACACCCAGATGAGGCGAAAAATTTCCATGCACTTATTTCCTGCCATTGTTCTGAGAGCTAAAGCCAGATAAGGCTTGTGCAGGTAGTATGGCTTTCCTTTCTCTTTCCCTCTCTGTCTTCTCACTTTCCTGTCTTTCATTCTCACTCTTTCTTTCCCCGTTTTTTTTTGTTTCACACTGCATTATTGAGCGACTTTTTTTTATAACAATAGCACACAGGAAACAGCGAACAGAATAGATTGGGGGGGAATCAACGCAATCTCTTTTTCACTCTCATTCGTTCTCTGTCTCTGAGCAGAGCAGAGGCGGCGAGTGATAGCACTGGAATCCAGGCGTCCTGATAAGCAAGCTGTCGCCATGGTGACATCGAGGGCTTCCTGGTTGGCCTCTGTGACGACCTAATTCCATTTCCTTTCTGGGCAGCTGGTACGTTTATCAGATATCCCTTCCCGTAATTATTGTAGTATACCCATTAAAGGTGAGGTGACAATTGTTAAAACTTTACAAAAATATTCTTCCCTCATCCAAAATCATTCTTCCACGTAAATATATAAGGCATTTTTAGGTTGATTTTGATCGAATCCGAGTAGAGACGATAATTAAACAATATTTTAGTGATGTTACTGTCTTTCTGCTGTTTTTAAAAGAATGCCCAACAGCTAGTAAATCAGTGAGGCTAATTTTGATATTTTAGTGGCTAAAAATGAAAACAATAAATAAAGAATAAAAAGAATCAGTTAAATATGACTTCAATAAACTAAACTTCAATTTAAAAAGCAATTTACATTTTTTAAACAATTTCTTTTTTTACATTATTTCAATTTTTCTTTTAAAATAATGATTCAGATAATTTCAGATCATATTCAGATCAATAGTTTTAGTTACAATTTATTCAAAGAAGGGAAAAAGAGAAAACAGGAAAAAACTGAAAACTGAAATGAACAGTTCAACAAAGTAAATTGAAAATAAAATAGTAACGCAAAAATTAAAAATATTTATATAAAAAACCTGCCATCATTATAGCTGCACGTTCACAGACAGACGTTATGGTTTTCACATTTTGTACAGTTTTTAAGTTAATAAAAGCTGACCATTAAAACCATCCCATGTTGTGCACAGTCTAACTCTTTTACAATTTATGTGTTATTGGCTCCTGTATGATAAATTGCTTGTGATGTGCCTCATTTGTAAGTCACTTTGGATAAAAGCATTTGCTAAATGTAAATACCAGGCTTTTTTAAACCCCAATTAGTAGGCTGGCCTTTTTAAAAATGTAGTACACACACGTTCATAATATAGAGATGTTTGACCCACCTGTCCAGTGCTTGGTCCAGTGACTGACAGCTGCTGGATAGTGACCCATTTGCACTCCCAAACGGTTCCATAATCTATAGAAAAAAATCAAATGACATCATTTCATTGCATTTTTCATTGTGGTTTGTGCATCTGAACCTTAGCCCTCAACAAGACTGACGTAAGATTTTCCATGAACCAATGCCCATAATATGTCCGAACTTCCTTTTCCCCAGACTGTTATAAAGAGCACAGTTACACAGAACAGTAACATCTTGTACACTTTATACAAATAAAATCACATGAGAAACCATGAAAAGTCATTATTGTTTCTTTTCATTGAATTTTTCACACTTTGTTAGAGATTATTGAATCAAATGATTACACTATATTTACTATAATCAGTATATACCAGAAACACAAATCATCCATCAGTTCTGGCGTACCTCAAGGCTCTGTCTTGGGACCTCTTTCTTTCACTTTTAATATGTTACCAATTAGAAATTAATTAAACTGTATGGTTTTAATTTCCGCTGTTATGCTGACATATACTTTTGCACAACTTTCACCTAAGTGTTTCCTCCACCTCCATTAATAGCTGAAACATTGACTGGAGGCAAATAATTTTAAAATTTAACTGTTAAAGTGAGGTAATGTTGACTGGCTCTAAATTGCTGTATCTGTAACTGTAACGGTCAACTGATGTGTCACTTTTTTTGTTTTCTTTGTGCATAAAAGTATCGTCTCGTAACTTTGTAAAATTACGGTACAGGTAAACTGTTAAGAAAAGCCAAAATTGAAGTTATGAAAAGAGAGTCAGTTGACCACCTGTAAAACCATCGGTGCCGTCGACGAGTCTTTAAATACCAAACACGAAATGTGTTGATATTATGAGGTGAAGTGATCTATCATAAACATGCATAAAACAGTACACCATACGCATGATGATATACAAGCACAATAACAATATACACAATGACCTGAAGGATGTGTGTTCACTCAACTTCCATAAACTTATCAAAAAGTTGGTTGCCACGGAATTAGAGGTCTGTTTTACCTTGTGAGGTGCCTTTCGGGGATAGGGTCCACAGACCCTCATAGTTGCAGTTTGAGCTACCCATTGGGCTGGTAAAGCGGTATTAAAGATTATTTGTTAAAAATATAACAAATAGTTGGAGTTGCAGAACAATCAGAGACACACCTGCCACTTATGGCTGGGGAATAGTGGTAACTCTCGGGTGTTGTGCTGTGGTAATGTAAGCTGTTGTAAGGTGTGGGTGCTATAACTTGTGCTGCAGGTGTCGATTCAGTGTCACCTGTCATCCTGAAGTGAGTTGGTATAGCTCAAGTGGCTGTCAGCCTGTAGACTATCCGTGGCGTAGTGTGCGGGTGGTTCTAGGCATCGTAGGGAAATTTTATGGAGGTTTGTAATGTGAAGAGCGTTATAGACTGGCCTAGTGATAATGGCAGGAGGGCGGCAGTTGATTGTTAGCCCTCTATGAAGCTCGAGCATCACTAGAAATTTGAGGTTTTGAGGAGTCATGTTGGTGGATTTTTCGCTGTTAGGCCTGTGAGCCCGTTACTCCATCCAACGTTGTCTGGCTGCTTCTGTTGTGTCAACTGGTTTTAAGGGATGCTCCTTCCTTACAGGGGTCTGATGCTGTGTTGCTTCAAGCAGGGAGTCGGGAGTTCCTAGGAGCTCTTTTGCTAGTGTCAGCAGCTCCGGTAACTTAGAAGTAGGTGTCCAGTGGTCTTTGTGCATCCTCCACGAGGTGCCTGTGTGAAGGGGGCGTAGAGGGAGATGTTGTGGTGCACTGTGGTTAGACATGCCATGGTGTTCACAGGCCTTTTCATGGCTTGTGCCAGTGGTTGGTCTGGAACCTGGGTCTGTAGCCATGGTGATGGCCCAGTCCTCCGCTGTCTAGTGGCTTTCTATGAATGGATCTTGCATTGTAGCAATGCTGGGTGCCTTCTGGTGCCTGCTTTGGACTCTGGGTTGTGTAGTTTAGAATCTGTGGGGTCTTAAAAACACATTTTGGCAGAGGCCTCCTGTTTGTCAAAGACATTCCGTGTCAAGTCACGCAGATTTGTATAGGCATGGTGTGGTAGGCTGTAATGTCTATATGGTGGCTTACAATGGGGTGGAGGTTTCAGAGGAAAGCTAAAAGTTGGTGTCCTCTCCCCATCCCAGGTTTACTGTAAGCTCAAAGTCTGTTGTGGCCGGTGTGGGGAGTTTCATCCCGTTCCCTATTTGGTGGCTCGGGCATCAATCAGTCTTTGCTCAGACTCTGGATCTGAGAATCCCTTATGATGACTTGTTTATGTTACTGGAGCTTTAATTGGATGGGTCCTGGCTGTAGGGCCAGGACCCGTTGCACTTCTAGCTAGAGGTGATCCAGAGTAGATAGAGTCTATCATGGTGGTTCACGCTGGTCTCAGAGGTGAGCAAGGACATCTTGGTCTCCTGCAAGTTCTGGTGAGATGGCAAGGATTTATCTGGGCATCATTTGGGGTGTTTCAAAGTGTGCCTGAATAAATCCTTTACCCTCTGTGGCTGCAGTGGTTTTCAGTAAGTCGACTTGTGAAATGGCAAGCAGGTGTCATGACGTCACATGCCGCTCATTCGCAAATCAAACAGCATGTTCACTTTAATGGTAAATTGCTGAGACCACCGCTCAGACCACCTACAAAAGAACTAAAGGTGCGTTCACACCGGACGCGAATTGCACGAATAAATCGCGCTATTATTATTTATTCTGTACCATTTGTGGAAAGAGTTAATCTGAGATTTCTTAATTAGAGAAGGCTTACAGTATACTAACAACAGAAATAAGGATTTCTTCATTAATATGAGGTTAGTTCCTTGTCGTACACTTTAAATACGCATTGTAGCATTATTTCACCTTCTACTGCTCGCAGTAAGGTGCATTCAAGCTATAGTCTGATCTGATTTGATCAGAAACTGCAAGTGTAAACGTTAATTCATGAGCCAAACACATAAGTTTGGTACTGCATGTGCTTGCAAATAATGCTTAAACGATTGCCCACATTCTCCACCATGTGTGTAGTGTTTTAATCATAATTAATAGTAATTATTTATATACATATCCTTTAATGAGCTAATATGCTACAAGTGTTAAAAGTGGCCATTAAAAAAAGACATGGTATGTGTAAAAGCACAGTTTCGATGTAACTTTAATCGCAGCTGTAATCTACAGCTCCAGACCAACGCTTACATTGGAGTCGAGCATTTCTGGGATGAACTCTCCTTCACTGTGGATGCTGGTGTAAGACCCCTGCCGAGCGATCTGCTGTTGTTCTTCTGGTACGCTGCCCGGAGGGGGTGAGGTGCGGCCCGTGTTCAGAGATCCTGCAGACAGACAGAGTGAGGTTAGCATGACATCACAATACTTCTACTATACAATACTAATACTTCCACAGCAACTAATAACAGAGTGCAGGATGAAACAAAAAGAAGCCGAGCAGACTGAATAATGACTAGAATAGAAACGTGGTGTGAGTGACAGCTACATGTGAGCAGGTATATGAGAGGAAGAGACAAAACGGAGCTGATAGAGGGAAATAAGAAAAGGAGGATTTGACAGCGCAAATGAAGGATGAATACAGAGGGGGGAGTTTAATGAAAAAGAAAGGCAACAACAATTAAAAGAAAATGTGATAAGAAAGGATGGGGGGAAAAGCGTGACTATCGCATTCCTAATATTTTATAATTATTATATCCATTTACATATTCCTTTATGTATAACTGAATTTTTATTTGTTAACACTGTAAAATGTGTGTTATGCCAACAATGCACACAAAACTTATACTGATAAATACACTAAAATTATTTTTATTTTTTTAAATGTTTTCAAAATACACTTATATTCAAAAAAGCATATGAATAATTGATGAATACACAAATACTGTAACATATATACTGTAATACTGTATATGATTTTTTTTGTCTCTTATGCTTACCAAAGCTGCATTTATTTGATTAGAAATACAGTAAAAACAGGTTATTGTTAATTGCTTTTTTATAAATGTTTTCTATTTTAATCTCATTTAAAAATGTAATTCATTCCTGTGATTCAAAGCTGAATTTTCATGCAAAATAATCAACCAGAAATCATCCTATTATGCTAAATTTGGTTCTAAAGAAACATTTCTTCTCATAATTATCATTACAAATAATACATATTTTCATGGAAACATTTATGCATCTTTTTTTTTTTAAATTAGAAAATTAAAAATATACCTTTAAAAACAAAGTTTGGAAATTGAGTATCCATTTTTATATAAATAAAAATAAAACTTGAGACATATTTTGTAAAAGAAATCTCTGATACTATATATTATTTATTGATATTAAAATTGCTTCAAAAAATGTAACAAAAACAAAAACGGTAAATTCATTCATATATTACAAAAGATACAAAACAAATGCAAAACATACTATGTACAGTATGTAGGCAGTGCACAAGTATTTCCTCTTCAGCCTATTATAATGACAAATGCTGACTGCTCTGACACACTAAAATCTGTAAAAATACATCCTTGACATTCAGCCAGCAAAAACCTACAACCTCCATCATTCAGTATGCAACGGGAAGCGAGCTATCTCCTCTCGTTCTCAGGTGTGAAAACAAAGCGATGGTGCCAAACACTGAAAAAAACACGAGAGGGTGAGAAAGAGAGTGCGTCACTGAGCTCTCTATCTCTAAAAAATGCTTTGCTCAATACACGCTTTATTTGAAAACAGCACTCGTTCATGTTTCGCATAAAAATCATGTTATGAACTTCACTTCCCACTGTTTATTGGCTGCTGAATACTGTTAATGACCTGATCAGACCTAAACCTAATTAACATTACCTAACTGCCAGATTTAAAACACTTGCGAGTGAAACTAAAAAAAACAAACAAAGAGGTTTTGTGTCATTAATGTGTGTTTGTATGTTAAAAAAAGACATGACGAATGGGTATGAATTTATACTCTTCCACTGCTGACAGAGCAAAAAGCTTTAAGAGATGCCTTTTCAAACACTACAAACTCGTTCTGCTAGTCTTTGACGCTCTCTACGATCTAAGACTGACAATGCCTTTACAAACCGCAGCTCCTGACATTGCCTGCATCAAACTCAAGATACCCTTGACTGACCTTATGCTGTCCTAAAAGCTACATCAGTCAAATATAACTTCTCTCATAGTTTCCTGCATGAATTTGAATAAACATGCATTTCATAAGCATGTTTCACACTGCATGCATAAGCAGCGCGGAAGTGGTGCATATGCAGAGCAGGAGCAGGGCACGCTCATTGTCCTTTCATACTAGCAGTGTTTGTCGCGTGCAGCTGAACCGTGGCTTGTACTGCCGTAGGCTACAGACAAGTATCTTAATTTCTGTCATATTTTTAAGCGTTCTCCTCCGAATATTTTATTCAACACTGTAAATTTTTATTTTTACAGTAATATACCGGCAGCTGGGATTGCCGAAATTCTAACGTTAAATAACAGTAAAACTTTTATTTAATTTCTTTTTTACGGCAAAAACTTGTCCACCGTAAAAAATAATCTGTAAAAAATTTACGGTAAAAAAACGGCAGCTGTGGTTGCTAGTATAAAACCGTGAAAAATTGTCAATAGTTTTATGATTTTATTTAAAATTTACAGTTAAATACCGTAATTTCTAATAAGAAACCGTAATATCTGAAATAATGTTAATATACCAAACTATTAAAATAGTGAAATCTGTTTCGTACCTTTGAAATACACTGATAACTACCAAATGCAGATGGTGATGTGGAAGTCACATGATGAACCAAAGCTCATCACAACTAGCTTTTAAATAGTAAAACATATAGAAGGTGCTCAGTGTCATTCACACAAGCCCTTAACACCATCATGGTAAGAATTATTAAACTAAAATGGGCAATAAACATGCATTTAACAACATTACATGTAACATACAACCCTAATAAACATAACTGATACAAAAAAACTAAAAAGAAACATTGTTTTTTAAAGAAAAAACATCAAATTCAAACAAAATTTAAAATACAATGCAGGGAATTCTGGGAATGTCAGTTTACGGTGTTTCCCTGTAAATTTAACAGGAATTTAACATTAACCAGGTTTTTACCGTAGCATTTTCACAGTTTTTTACCGTTAAATTCACAGCCATTTTTTACAGTGCATGCTACAGTTTGCACAATAAACTTAAGCCAAATTTTCAAGATGTTTAAATGAAAAAAATTGCAGATGTTGTCAGGAAAAACTATGTCTGACCCTTCTCACATTTAGTATAAGAAATATTAATTTTTTGCAATGCAACAGAAGGCTTGTTGCAAATGCTAGATTGAAAAGGCTATATTACGTCAATCTTTTCTAATGCACTAGCCTTGTATGTAATATATCCTTAAATATACTGTGTGCGGTGTGAATGCTCTCATCTATTAACCTGGGCGCCGAAAAAAACTATCCGCTGCTTATGTGTGCAGTGTGAAACGCGCTATAGACTGCAGACTAATACTCCATTATTTACTGAACTAAAAAAACGCATCCGTCTACGTTGCAAAAACTACCTAAATCCATAAGGAGGCACAAAAATACAAATGTCTCTGAGAAAAGCATTCTCTATGACTGACATGTAAACAAGCACCTGAATTGATCATTCAGAATGTGCATTCAAGTAAACAGTTTATTTGGTACATGATTTTCAACTAGCCAAATATTATGTAAATGCAATCGTACAGGGAAGCGAACTGATGGTTTTAATCCACTCCTCTGCCATTCAAAACATCCTAAATGATTTTTCCAGGCTTTCTCTAACAGCTCTGACATCACTGAGCTCTTTGATGCCATTCTCCTGGCTTGATGGAGAAAGTGCAAACAAAGCATATGATAAAGCCATTATATACTACCGCTTTGAGTGTTGTGTGTGTGTGAGCCAGGGTGACGCACCTGTAGAGTGTTTGCGTACTCGTTCAGAGCCTTTGAGAGCCGAGGCTTTGAGATCTCCCAGAGACCTGGATGACTTCATCTCACTCTGCTTGTCTTGGCCGCTCACCTGAAGGAACTGTGGAGAGGTGGACATATATAACGAATTCTGCTCAAATAAAAAAGAAGAAGTATGTTTTAAATAAGAAAAAAAAATGTCTATGCAACCTTCAAACAGCGTCAAATTATGTAAGACAGTAAAAGAGAATATATCCTTAATTATTTTAAATAAATAAATAATAAATAATTTTAAATATATATCATTCTTTATTTTACCAAATGTATTAAGAGTGGTTTGTGGTTTGAGAACTAGTTCATGTACAGGTTAAGGTTTTCATTTGGGTTTAGGTGTTGTTTTGGTTTGGTTTGGGTCGCTTTGATTTGTTTTGGCTTGGACTCACTTGGTTGTTGGGAGGTGTTTTCAGAATCACTCTCAGTAGGTTGTTCATTGCAGAGCTGGAGCTCAATCCCTGAACTGCTCGATCCAAATCCTCCTGACACTTCAGAGCCACCAACATCTAAGATCAGACATTAATAAAATGCAGACATAAATGAAATGTACAGATCCTTACTGCGAAGTATAAACACTGAAAAATAACAGAAAAGTAATTAAGTCAAAAGCTGATATACTGAGATCGAGTCCAGGGGGCAAGTCTAAAATTGATATAAAGTGTGGTGCAAAAGTATAAAACCTGTACCAATTTTGCATTGTTTTATAATGTCTTTTTCAATGTAATAATTTTCATTACACTGCCATTCAAAGGTTTGGGCTCAGAAGGATTTATTAATGATCTGAAGTCTCTTCTGCTCACCCAGTCTGCATTTATTTGATAAAAATGTAGTAAAAATGGTAACACATAATTTGTGTTATTTTTGGTTTAAAAACCTGTTATTTTGTAATTTAGGTTCATTTTGCTGCATTGCATGATTTTTTTCTTCTTCCAGAAATTCTAACATGCAGAGTTGATACTGGGTAAATATGTTTTTTGTAATAAAACAGTTGTGCTTCTTAATATTTTTGTGAATGCATTGAAGTTTTTCTGGATTCTTTGATGAAAACATTTAATTAAAATAAAAATCCTTTGTAAAATCATCCATGTTCTTAATTTAATGCATCCTAGCTTAACAAAAATGATATATTTATTCCTAAATTATTACAAATTAAAACTTATCCATGAACTTTTAAATAGTTGTGTATATGAAAAAATAATAAATGCGGCATGAGGTTAGTTCACATATCAATGTGTCCTATAATGTGACAGAAAAATGTCAAATAAATAAATTGATTAAAATTCTAAACCTCTCTCATGCTGTTCGTAACTCTAAGATAGATGAAGATACATTTGTCTCATGTTATTTGTGTGTTAAGTTTTCTTTTTTGCTATGTCATACCATAGGACACAGTCCAATTTTTACCCTTTTGAGATATCAGTCAATTTGGGAAGTGAAACAAACTACCATGTGTGTTAACAAACCCAACAAGCACAATTATTGGCTGAGGCAGATAATACCAAAATGACCAAATATGGGCTGATTAATTTCTGGCTCATCCAGCAATCACAATGAAAAAATGTAACCAGCTACTAGGATTGATTAATCACCTCTTTATCAGTGTAGTAAAGGTCCATTTGCTGACCGAAGGCCTCAGTCACTTTCTGAAGCAGATCCTTGAACCTCAGCGGCCTTTGAAACGGAATGATTCTGAAGGAAGAGACGAAAAAGTTTGGTCAAACCAAAATAACTTTAAGACACCTACAAATTAAAAGCACAACGGAAATTCCTTTCTTTTATTTACACTGTCTATACCAAAGCGGTATGTAAACATGGTACTGTGGACGTGCATGATGGCAACCTTCCAATCATGGGGCACATCCTGACATTTGGGGTCGTTGCCATAGCAACAGAGGTAATGAAGGACAGGTCAAGATGCAGAATCATTAATCAGCATACGGAAAGGCGTCACTGCTGATGTGTGTGAGTCACTGCTTCTACAGCCATTTATGGTGTATTCAACCATGGGACAGACCATAAATGGTGTCTTTGCTTATTTAACTAGCGTGACTATGTTTAGAGTTTGTTTCAATGTGTGGGGCGGGAGAAAAAGGAACTGAGAGTGTAAATTGGTTTGTGTGCACGCTTGATTATAACGCAAGGCAAACATGATGAGTTTGAATGTGCATGAGTGTGTGTTTGGCCTAATCAAGCGGAGCGGACCACTGTTTCAACACCGGGGCCCACATCACAAGCACACAAAGGCAGATGGAGCGCTTCCTGAGAGGAAAGAGGGAAAAAAAGTGGAGCAGCGCTGGAAGTAGCAGGAAGCATGTTTTCCCCTCCTCCTGCAAAGTTTAGCACACCAGCCAAATTTTGCCAGACTCACACAGCAATTCATATCTATTACTTATAAAGAAGCATTATTACGTGACCTTTTCATAAGTTCACAAGAATAGAAAGAACAGCATTTATTTGATATAGAAATCTTGACAACATTACTGTGACTTTTGATCCATTTACTTTGATTCAATGTAAGGTAATGAACATTGAGCTTTACATGCGTTACAGTATTTCTTAATTTATTAGATACTGTTCATTATTAGTAAATAATAGTAACAGATTAATCCTTGATTTTAATAATGTATTAATAAATAAGTGCTGTCAAATGATTCATTCCGATTAATCGCATCCAAAAAATAAAAAGTTTGTTTGCATGTGTGTGTGCTGTGTATTTGTATTATATAAATACACAGATATACACATAAAAACATATTGATTTACATTTATATAATTATACATAAATAAGTATTTATTTTTATTTGTATAAATTATAATATAATTAAATATATATAAAAAAAACCTTTAATATATACATACATGTGTGTGGATTTAAATATTCATTATAAATATACAAATATACACGTTCATATATTATGTAAACAAAAACTTATATTTTGGATTGTGATTAATAAATATACTTTAAATATATAAATAAATATATATATATATATACACATTATTATTATAAATAAATATGAGTGACAGCACTATAATAAATATAGTTATAATAAAGCATACAAAATGTTGTAGAAGCATGTAGTAACAAATGTTAACAAATGGAACCTTATTATAAATTGTTCCCATAGTTTCTAAAAAAAACTGAGGAACTTATATACTTAAATTTAATAAACAATTTGTGGATTAATTTTCTATAAAGTTTTCAAATTAATATAAATGATCCTTTAGAAATCATTCTAATATGCTTATTTTCTGCTCAATAATCATTTATTATTCTTTCATTATTCAGTGATGTCGAAAACAGCTTTTTTTTCCTGGATTCTTGGACAAATAGAAAGTTCAAATGATCTGCTCATGAATTAGAAATCTTCTGTATCAAAGCACAAGTCTTTACTATCATCCATGTCATTTCTATTACTTTACTGGATTGTTTATTTTACATACAGTACACAGCACTTCATATCTACAACTTATAAGGAACTGTTATCTTTAACAAACTAAATTTTCACTAACAATAAATGGTTTTTGTATCTCCAACGTAATGACAGCTGATTAGTTCTCACCTCAAGAAGTTTAGGGGAAATAACAACAACTAGGGTCACCTGTAATTGGTGAAACCAAGCTGTTAAGCTGTGATGAAGCTGCTTGTTGGGTTTTGAGCGACGGTTCTGTTTACACTGAGAAATCGGTGAGACAGTGATGGAAGAAAAATCATGGAGGATGTAGAGTACGAGATGATTTTCCTTCCTCGGCAAAGACAGATAAGCGCCTCGGTTTGGCTACATCTCTCCACGCTTGGCACGGCACGCGGCGCTCTCCTCTTTCCTGTCTCTGCGCTGCAGTCACTGCCAGAGGAAGACGGTTTGAGTCTGTCCAACTAGGCTGGTCTGTTAACTAATGCCTGTTCTGATCAGTTTTTTATTACTGTGGGCACAAGCGTGTTGATTTATAATGTGTGCTGTGAGATATGGAGTTATACGCATACAAGTTTAATGCCAGTTACATCTTACGACTTTCTGATGTAACGCAATGAAAATAACTTTCATGGCACTAGCAAAGAAAATAGTGATATTGCTGTTGTGGAACTCGATCGAATAGACTACTGTTAAAACGTTGTGAGCTGTAAAAACAATAACATTGTAGTTTTTAATCTAAATATATTTTAAAATGAAATGTATTCCTGTAATGCAAAGCCATTACTCCAGTCTTCAAAGACACATGACCCTACAGAAATCATTATAACATGCTTGATTTGCTGCTCAATTCTTGATATCTTCAACGTTAAAAAACTATTTTGTTGCTTAATATTTTTGTGGAAACTGTTTTTTTTCCCAGCTTTTTTAATGAATATGAATTTTAAAAATACTGAACTAATATGACTTTCAGGCAACTGAATGCATCCTTTTTAAAAGTATTAATTAAAAAAAGAAAAACAACTTTCTTGTTAAACACCTTTTTAAGCTGCATGTATATAAACCAGGGGAAAAACAACTTATGCATATTCATGAGAGTGGATGGACGTCCCACCATCTGGCCAGGCTAGTTTATTAAGATTCACTGATATCTCTGTTTACTCAAACAATAATACACAGACACATTTTTTAACTAATTTGTCCCTAATTTTGGTGAAGAAAACCTGTGCAGCAGAGAAAGGATATATACAGAGTCCTGGCCAGTTAAGGAAATATCAAGATTTAAGCTTCCTTAAAAACAAAGCCCATTTAAGGCAAGTGAGGGAGGGGGGCATGCTGGGGGTCTATGGAAAACTTGAGGGGGAAAAAAAACATTTTAACCATAACAAATAACAAATAACAAAAAACGCTGTGTATAAAAAAGGCAACCTGAATGTATTTATAAGCATTTACCTATTCTTACAATAATTTTATTTTGAAAATGCTACACAAATAAATTTGAATTGAACTGAAAATGTTTTTATAATATTCTAATAATAGGTTAAAAAAATATAAAAGAAATATAAAGTCAAATATTTAATTTTTAAATATGTTTTTATAAATAAAGAATAGATCTGTAAACATGAAAATGTGCAACTGCCTTTATATTTTATATATTTGAATTTTTATTATTATTTTTTGAGCAAAACGACGTGACATGAAGGCGAATGGCTATTCTGACTGAAGGTGAGATGTCGTTTTCTATAGCCACCCAATTACTTCCATTGATTTATCCACTAGTGGTCCATCACCTCCTCTCTGCTTAAAGCCGAAGCAGAACAAAAGAGAGTTAAACACAAAGATTTTGTGCCACAGCAGCCAATTAGAGCTGTGGACGCAGCACACCCAGCTGCCTGTCACCTCAAATGCAGTGCCAACTTCCTGTGACATAACCCGCCGAGGCATTTCACACAGACGGCGGACCTCAGGGAATCTTTAAGAGCAAAGTGTGACGCATCAGGGCAGCGTGGTACTGTCTGACAATAACGTGAATTGGCTTGTAAACAAAGCAAATGAAAATGCCTTGAAAATGATCAATATCATAAATTATTCCTATGCAGAAACACTGGCTTGATACGAGGGAAAATACCAGAGTACTAAAGTTTATTAAAACACATATGGATATACTTTGCAAAGACTCATGTGTTGGCATTTGGCAGTCTCGAGATGGGAAAAAATGACAAGTTCTGTGTGTGGGAGTATGGATGACCTACAGGACATTGAAAATTAATATTGGGTGTGCCATTGAGCTCAAACACTTGGCTTAACCTCGTCTTTCCTCTGTCTCCGTCTGCCAAACTGTACCGGAGTGTGTGTGAAACGCCGCGTCTAAATGTCAACATACTTTTAAAGGAACGTTCCGGTTCTTTTGGGGAGCTTGGCATATTTTCCCTTCTTTCCCATGCCGAGAGATCTTAGAAATGGCGTAACGAGAGCTGGGATAAGACGAGAGGAATGAGATCAGGGACAGGACAGAGAGCTGCAGAAATAATGAGAACGTTCCGACTCACCGTTTCTCTCGCTCATGCTCCAGCTTCACCCGTAAATCCTGAGAGAAGGAAAAACAACAAAATCAAATGAATTCATTCGACCGATCTAATACATAAATTACTTCCGATAATCTGTTCTTCTGTGCAAACTAAGTAAAATCAGTACTGCAAACTAACAAGAAAACAGCATTCAGAAACATCACAGGACATGTGCAGTGGATATTCATGATTTTCACATATATGTTGCCAAGTATATATGGACAAAGAAACATACTTGCCAAGTGGTTGGTAACTTTATAACAAACTGCAACTACTAAAAAGGAAATTTCCTTTCCAAAAGGAAAATTTAAAGTAAATGTTAAAAAAAAAAAAAAAAAATTAAAAATAAATATATATATATATTGAAAATTTATTGAAATAACATATAATATGCTATATATATATATACATTTTTTATAGGAATTATTCAAATAATACACTTGTATAAAATAAAACCAAAACATCAATACGATGAACTAATTCATTCAAGATATGATATGATATAATTATATATATATATTTTTTTTTTTCTACACATAAACATGCAGCTTAAAAGCTTTTAAAAGCCTATATGTGATCCTGGACCATAAAACCATATATAAGTAGCACAGATATATTTGTAGCAATAGCCAACAACACATTGTATGGGTCAAATTATTTTTATTTCTGATGATTTAAAGATTTTTTTATGCCAGAAATTAAGTAAAGATCATGTACCATGACGATGTTTTGTACATTTCCTACTGTTAATATATAACTTAATTTTTTATTAGTAATATGCATTGCTAGGAATTTCATTTGGAAAACCTTAAAGATGATTTTCTAAATTTTTATTTTTTGTATTTTGGCCAAATTTTGTCCAATCCAAGCCATACACCAAAGAAAATCTTATCTACTTAGCTTTCAGATTATGTATGAATCTTAATTTTAATAACTGACCATTATGACTGGTTTTGTGGTCCAAGGTCACATATGTTTGTTCTTACTTGTACCAGCCATACATTAAACATCCTCTCATATTCAATCTTGGTCTACTAATCTCAAATGCCTACCTAAAATCTGCACTTAGTTTGCATTCATAAACCACCACTAAATACATAAAACAAAGATGTTCCTGTGTCCTGAGGTACTCTTTTATGTATCTGAAGTACACTCGCATTGCTTTCTTCCTGTCTGACTGTCATCGGCGCTTCACACAGTTGGGTTTATCCAGTTCTCGAAACCTAAAAGCATGTTTGGCATGTACTTAATAACAGGATGAGGCGTCTCCTGTTGAGTGGCTGGTCACGGTGAAACTTATATTCTCAAACCTTGCAATTATCAGATATTTTTTGCAATAAGTTCATATCTGACACAGAGACACTGAGAAACTCTGGTGACACTATCCTTATAGCCAATATGTGCATTTTAATACATTATGGGCCGACTTCCCGGTTAAAAATTAGATTAAGCCAGAACTAGAACCAGAACCTTTGCTAATTTAAGAATTTTTAAAAACATGTCTTACAAAAATGCATTATCTATGAACATTTTAAGACCAAACAATGACAATAAAGTATTTTAAGACATCTCAGTGCAAGCTTTTTCCAGTTTAGACAGCTCTTAACATTTATTTTAATCTAGGACTGGTCGTAAACCCTGTTCGGGAAACTGCCCCTATATATCACTTATAATGTACAGTATAATGCTTTTATAATGCATTATACATAAGGCTTGTCATACTTGTCAATACTTCTCAAAATTATTTGTGAATCAAAAGTGAATCAAAGACAGTTAAAGGTAGGCAAAAAGAGAAATTTACTGAGAATATAAAATCTAAATTCTAGGCCAGCAGTTGCACACGAAAAAATTTAATTTTCTAAAAAAAGCATTTACATTTACATATTATTCAAAATGTTTCCATAATACCTGGTCTACAGCATTTCCTTTAGGACTAATAGGAACAGACAACATGGTAAAACTGTAAAAGGCTGCTAAAAGTGATTCTGAAAACTTTTAGAGCATCCCAACAACAACAGATCAAAAAAAAAAAAGAATTGAGAGATTCCCAGAATAGTCATCTGCCTACTGTACATTTATTCAGTGCTCTTGTCACATTGCAAGAGCAGAATAAAATGAAAAATGCTTGGTAAAACTGAAAGAGCTCTTCCAAAGTTTTTAAGTCACATTAAAGCAGCGAGCATTACAATATTTTACTGACAGACACAATTACAGCATGATGAAAAATGTACCACCAGATAATGTGCCAGATAATGATTCGTAGCACAACTTCTGCTCTAACTTGTTTGTCATTGAATAAAAACAACTGCCCCCGGTCTCCCCTACTGTTCTGAAATCAGCAGCGCTCTGTTTGGTTAAAGCACCGTCTCCCCTGAGAAGACACAGCGCCTTCCACCACTGAAGATAATGAACGGTCTGAATACTGTTTACACCGATACTGTTGACACTGTGTGACGTCATCGCTATTACGAATGCAGCAAGAGGCTGAAATAAGAAGTAATCTGCAAGTTTATGCGCTTCACGTGTGTCTTCATTATGCATGCGTTTTAACCTGTCAAGACTCACAGTGTTGTTGTTGTTGTTGTGTTGCTATAATGACGTTTGGCTAAGTTGAGAAAGTTGCTTCTGGCATTGTGTGTATGAGCAAAAATACGAGAGGTGAAAGTGTGAGAAAAAGAAACCAAGAACGAGTTAGACGGAAACAAAAGAGTGTATGTGTGTGTGTGCAAAGTGCATGCCAGTTATTTATCTTGAGGTCTGACTGGTGTCCGGTGTGGAATGATAGCATTGTACTGAGAATTCAGGCAATGAAAGAAAACTACAAGGATACTGGTGTTTAATGCTATACAGTACATACAGAGCGGATGTTAACAGTAGTGCCTCTCTCAGCTGTATCCTGTTTAAAACTGTTTCTTACAATGCAGCTCGGGCTGGGATTATATCAGGTCAGTTTGAAGCTTCGCTCAAAAGTCTGGTGAGCAATGCAGTACTATAAGTGCTAATATAAGCTTTTACATTGTTGTTTTGTGAATTTCTGCTTTGCAATTCATTATTTTAAATCAGTAAGTGAATCAGAAAAGAAAATGAAGCAATCAATCAAGCAATAAAATTCATTAATAATACTTATAAATAAATATATATATTTTTTAATTATTATTCATTTATTATTATTATTACTATTGCTATTAATTAATAATATAATAAGGTGCATTACAAGGTATAATTAATGCATTAAATACTTTTATAATGCATTATACAGAAATTCATATTATTGTTGAATATATAAGTTCACAATCATCACAATTTATTATGCTTTGGAGCTTATTATTATAAAATATATATTTTTTTATTTTATTTTTATATTTTAGTTTACTAGAATAATCTAGATTGTTTATTAATTCATTTAGCTTTGCAGTTTAATAATATATCATTTATATAAATGGATGAAATGTATCACAAAACAGCTGTTTTGTTAAATGTCTTCCACTGTTGTATTTCTCTGAAATTAATTTCAGTTTTAGAAACCGCATTTTGTCTTTGTTACGCTAAATTATCAAGGAAACTTAAAGGCTGATTAGTTAATGGATCATTCAGACAACCAGCTGAATATTTGCTTTTGGAAACACAGTCTTGCACGCGCCTAGCTGCTGCTGAGTGGTGTACTGTGGGTAATTACCTGTCTGTAAGATGGGGTTCTGCTCTTGGGTTTGTTGCTGTTGTTGCTATTGAGGTGGTAACAGAAGCGTAAAGCTGCCAAGTCCTTCATTATGGAGGTGAGTGCCTCTTCATCATCTGGAAGAAACAAAGACAAGTTTATGCTAGGGTGTTCTGGGTGTTTTTGCACATTGCTATGCAGCAGCTAAGGTGTCTTTGGAGTATTTTTAGCTGGTTCAACAGCGTTGTTTTTTCACTGGTCCAATCTCAAACTAAATGATATTGTGGTCTCTAGATTCTGGTTCCTGCTTAATGGGATAGTTCACCCAAAAATAAACATTCTTTTAATAATGACTCACCCTCACGTCATTCCAAACCTGTAAGAACTGTGTTCATATTTGGAACACAAATTAAGATATTTTTAATGATAACAGAGAGCTTTCTGACCCTCCATAGACAGAAAACCAATTACCAAGTTCAAGGCCCAGAAAGATAGTAAGGGCATTATTAAAATAGTCAGTGACATCAGTGGTGAACCTTAATTTTATAAAGTCACGAAATTACTTTTCTGTGTGCAATTAAAAAAAAAAAAAAAAAAAAAAAAATGACTTTATTCAACAATTTCTTCTTGATTGTATCAGTCTTTGACGCATGTTCAAGAGTACCATAAAGCATTGCATGTGCATTTTGATTTCACCAAAAATATCTTAATTTGCTTTCCGAAGACAAACGAAAGCCTTAGAGGATTGGAACAACATAAAGATGAGTAATTAATAACAGAATTAAAATTTTGGGAGAACTCTCTCTTTAATGCACTGCATTTTTTCAATTTACTTCAATTTAAACAAAAATATTGATGCTTGCCTGAAGAAAAAAACTTGAACTGAGATATGATTTAAATAGACTGTTGCTTGTGCAATTCAGAAAATCTGCTTAACACCATGTTTACAAGTTCTAGAACAGTTGAAATCATCATCTATTTTAGAGACAAGTGCAAATAAGGTGTCTTTCACACACCTATTCCAAGCAGTTCGACTATAATAGAAAGGTCCCATTTGGATCATATCCTCATTCATATCTGCCATTTCATTCGAATACCTAGATGCCAATCAAGCCGACCCACTGTTTCCTTTTGAGATTGTATCTAGGGGTTTTCCATCACTGCAGACACAGACACACCCCTAACATATTTCCATAATAGTGCAGAAGTGCTCCTCTTTCTCAAGTGAGGCCAATGATGTAAACAAACAGCCCACAGACAGAGAGAGAGCGAGTGCACACACGTGGCCAGGCACAAGAGATCACTTTATATTAGCACTAAAGGTTTGGTCCCATTGAAGGGCTTGGTCTGCTCCGATGCATTAAACTCTCAGCATGACAAGCGCTGAGCGAGTTAGTGTGAGAGAGAATTTTAATAATGCAACATACACCAAACAAGATTACAGCACTTCTGAGCTTCAAAGAGCCACTCAACTAAAAAAGCACCGAATCAACTAAGAAATTTGGAAAACAAAGAGATTTGGTTTTAACCTGCTCCTTTGCAAAGCGAACGCTAACAGGCTCTCTTTTTTATTTTACCCCACCAATTAAAGGGAACAAAATAAGGGAATAAAAGCCTCTATGCTTTATCAGAAGGACATGTGAAGGAAAGCAGCTCATGTGTGTCTTGAATTCATAACGGGATCGCATGAAGAACAACCGTGGCAAGAAAAACGCAAGAATATGAACACCAGAGGCAGCCTGCAAAACATTAAAATAGTCCACAAACTCTGCCATCATCGAAAGGGAAATGGGGAGCAATCATGCAAATGAGCATGTCAGACATTAACATATCAAGGAGCCCTAATGGGACCAATTAAGCGTGTCTTGTAATTACATTCTGAGTGGAAGGTCATTCACCTCTGCTATCACGGGGAGGAGATAGTGGGAAAGAGAAGAGAGCTCTTGTAAATCTCAGGTGCCCATGTGACAATTTATTTGCTCTATTTATCCACAAATTGTAGAAATAAAGCCTTTACATTTTATGAGTCTGTTCCCATTTATCCTACAGTATGATGATGAGTAAATGCTGAATGTGCCATTTCTTTGAATTAGTCTACACCTACATCGGCCCATTCATACCACTATATATATATATATATATACTGTATGCATATATGCCATTTCTATATTATATAAGTCTAGCTAGTCTTAAAGAGATAGTTCACCTTCAGTTGCTGGTCCCCACTGACTTTCATAGTATGTAAAAAAAACAAAAACAACACTATGAGGACCATCAACTGAAGGTGAACTATTCCTTTAAAGGTTATATTTGCAGTCCATTTTACTGCAGTAATGTGACATTTAACACGTGATGAGATAAATAGACTTCATAGATTTTTTAAATGTGGATGTTTATACCATGCTGCAGTCAGACTGAAAGTAAGTTTGTTTTGCATCCAAAAAAGGAAATCCTCCCGTCATTTTCTCTCTACCCTCAAGTGGTTCTAAACCTGTATGAGCTTCTTTCTTCTACTGAACACAAAAGACTATATTTTGAAGAATGTGAATAACTGAACAGTTTTTGGTCCCCCCCTGACTTCCATAGTATTTTTTTCCATCTCTTCAAAGTATCTTCTTTTATGTTCAGCAGAAGAAAGAAGCTCACATGTGTTTGAAACAACAGAAGAGGGATTAAATTATGACAAGTTTATTTTTTTTGGGGAACTATCCATTTAAACCAATGACTATAAAGCAGCTATTTGACTATAGGTTAACATCATCCAATAGCCCACACGGATTATAAATAATTTAAATAAATAATTAATAATTTTTATGAAGACTTATAAAGGGGAAAAAAGGAAGGACGTGACATCTGGCCAGGTATGGTTTCCCATACTAGGAATTTGTGCTCTTTGTTTAACCCATCCAAGTGCACAAACACAGCAGTGAGAAGTGAACAACCACACACACACACACACACACACACACACACACCCGGAGCAGTGGGCAGCCAGTGCTGCAACTCCTGGGGAGCAGTTAGTGGAACAGTGCCTTGCTCAAGGGTCTCACCTCAGTCGTGGTATTGAAGGTGGAGAGAGCACTGCTTATTCACTCCCCCACCCACAATCCCTGCAGGACCTGGTACTCGAACCTGCGACCTTTTCGTTACAAGTCCAACTCAACTCAATAGGCCATGACTGCTCCCAAAAATGAGCGAGCCAGCCAGGAAACTGATTAATTATAAGAAATTAAGGTTTAAAAAAAGCTAATAAGATTCATTCTGATTTCATGTCAATTGACACAAAAGAGGTTTATTTGCAGAATGTACAAGATGAGAAAAATCAAGCTGCAAAAACAACAAAAATGTCATAAAAAGAATTGAAGAATTGCTCTTATTAAATAATAAAAACATTTTAAACAACAAACTGAGAGAACAGCACATGAGTTCTTTGGACTGCTTTTATTATATTGTAATAGTCTTTTTTATCACTTTTTGGAGCCATTTATTTTTAGTGCATGAAGCACAGCACTTAATTTTTATTTCTGGACAAACTATTCCATTAAACAAGCTTACAACATTATTACTGTCAGATGCTGGACCCAGTTTTCAGGCAGTAAGGTTGGGTCATGTGCAGCAAATGACAGTGGTGTGTTTGAGGGGTTTTATTGCATCCCAGGGGAGGCAGAAGGGCATTGTGGGGCAGAGGAGTGCTGGGCGAGGGCGAGGCTGAGGCAGATGGAGTCTGGGGCCGATCTTTGATTCTGACACCAATGCAAGTCTTACTACGCAGCTGTTCTTCCACAGTGGCACCCACCATTAGACAGGGTTCAGAAAGGGTTCACAACACACACACACTTTCTTCCTCCATCTGACCCCATTTCTATTTTAATATTGCTACACTAAAGTGCTTTAGCTTCTGCAAAACAACCTCAGAAAAATGCTTTCCAGAAGCTATTGATCTTGAAACACTGATGGGACAATTCAGTAAACAGTTGTGCCACTTTTGCATGCAACATTACAACCCACAATTTAAGGTAACACGTTATAATAAGGTTCTATTTGTTAACATAAATGTTAAATTAACATAAATGCCGTTTTCAATGTTTTTCTATAACCTGACCGAAGTTTAGGTGAAATAAAATGTAATACACAAATATTAATTCAATATATAAATATAAATAAATGTATTATTTCAATTTATAACAAATGCATCAAAGAATTTGGATGGAAAAAGTGATGAGTTTCATGATATTTTTTGATAACACTTCAGAATAGGGGTCCAAAATAATGCATTAGTTAAGCATTAATAAATGGTTAATTTGTTCACAATTAAGCAT
>JAUCNO010001633.1:0-35283 GCA_032353835.1 Enteromius viviparus | reverse complement strand
AAAAATAATTCAATATAAGGTTAAAAGATTCTTGATTCTGCCACTTTTGGGTAAAAATGTTTGGTGTCAGTATGTTTTTTTTTTATATATATTTACTTTCTTTCTTTCTTTCTTTCTTTCTTTCTTTCTTTCTTTCTTTTTTCTTTAATTTCTTCCTTGATTACATTTTATGTTTAAAGACTTTAAATCTAAAATGTATTTCTAATTATTTCAGTTCTTTTGAAATTTCTGTTATCAAAGAAAGTATTATTCTGAAAACTAATTCATTAAATGGTCAAAGAATTATCCAGAAAACGTTAAAAGTATTAAAATTTCCACACACACACACACACACTAAGTACTGGAGTATTGATGGTAATAATATTTCACAAAAACTAAAAATCCAAACTTTAAATTAAAAACTTATATTGTAGGGGTTTATTCTCATTTGCACCGATATGAAATGTCTAGCTGAAATTAAAAAGACTATTATCTGATAAATTATTAAAATCTTTTTATAGATTATTTCAAATAAACATAAAATAATATATAGAAAACTTGTTGTCAGTTTTAAATAATATTATGATTCTTCATCGAATTAAAAATTATTGTATGACAAATCATTGTTGTATTTAGTAAGAGGAAAAAAGAATTGGTAACACTTTAGAATAGATAACACTTGATAATTATTAACTATGACTTTTCTAAACTACGATTAGAGATAAGTCTTACACTAAAGTCTTAACAAAGTATTTATTATGATAGAGATATGACCATGTTAATCATTCAGTCTATTCTAATAAAACTAGATTAATATTAAAAGAGTACTCTAAAATCATGTAGGCGTATATTGACTCGTGTTCAGTATTGACTTAATAAACAGATATGCCTCTGATCTAGTGTGTTTTGTATTTAGCAGCCAATTTATCATGCATGAATATTTCTCACCAGGAAGTTGAGAGCACAGGCCAGTTGTTTGGCCACGTCTAATTTCCAGCTGAGTGACACAGAAGTGCTCTTCTTCAGGTACAGGTCCAGTGCGCCGTGCTTCACAAACTCCTGCACCATGATGTCTGCGGGGGTCAGAGGAGAACACCCTTTACTGACTTGACTGTGTTCACAGGCACTTTGACAGGCAACCAGTGTCACCAAAAACCCTCTAGACCCACTCAGAGTTCAAGAAGATTGAAAGAGCTGAGGTCATGACAAAAACTTTTAATCGCGGTTTGCACTCTTGTGTTTAGACTTTGATAAAAGAGTGTTTGTGCAGAACACTTACTTTTGGATTTGTGCACACTGATGCCATAGACCAGGAGAAGGTGCTTGTGGGAAATTTGACTCATCAAACTGGCCGCCTCGAAAAAAGACTTGAAAACAGCAGTTAGACTGCATGATTAATCACATGGTGATAAAATATTATTCTCATCAATCAGATAATGCAAATTCAAATTGTTGAATTTTTTTTGCTAAATCTTGAATTTACTATAACTACAGTATTCTGAATGAGACAGAACATTGCCATGGATTGGCAAAAATGGGAAACGCAATATTCTCTATACCAAGGTCCACATTTGATATTGTCTCTTTATTGTAAATAAGGTGATTAAAAAAGTACCTCCCAGCAGTTTTTATGGTTTGCATCCAGGACCTTTAGAAGAACCTCTGTGGTGTGTGTCACTCCATCTCGCTGGTCCGTCTTACTTCCTTTGTAGATATGTGTGAAGGAACCTAGACCTAGGCTTTCCCTCTATTAAGAGATCAAAAATGACGTTTGTTTTCAGTTATGGTTTACATTCTGAAAATAATACAAGTAAATTGTAAAATAATAATATTTTTATGACCTTAAAAGTCTGTGTCAAGTCAATATTATATGTCTGTTCTGAGTTTGTCACACCACAGAAAAATATGCTATTAACCACCCAGCCAAATTTGAATGCTATAAATAATGCGAAGTAAATAAAATAAGCTTTTAAAATCTTGAAAAAAATAAGCCGTCCTCTCTGCTCTCAAACTCTGGGGGCGTGTCCGCTCGCTGAAACCACGCCCACTCACAGCAAAGCTATCGTCTCTCTCTACTGTCTTCCTCAAACAGCTTGCTTTAAATAATGACACCAAGCTCAGTTGTTTTGTACATTATAGCAACAACATAACGTGACGAAGGCATAGCTACATAGCAAACTGTAGGCTGTGGAATCTATCAGTAATGACAGTAAATTATGACTGAACGGACTAACCTAGTTATTGAGTGTGTTTGACTTAAAGCAGCAATGCGCAGAACGATTAGTGTTTAACATCAAAGTACCGCCAGAGCTATTAATAAGTTGGAATACAATAAGTATTATATAGTTCTCAGTCTTTGTAAAATGTTTCAGTAATACATTTCTAACATTTATAATGTGTTTACAAAAAAAATTCAAAATTGAAGGTAGTTTTAAATCTATATACAGTAGTAGTGATCAACATTAATAAAAATACAAGTAAACTCTTTTTAAATATGTTGTACCCAGGTGAGGTCCTCGTGTTTAATCATGTGGAACTGCATGTGGCTTGGTTTGTGTCTCTGTAACATGGGAGAACTGGGCGTCTCAGTCATACTGCTGTTACGAAGGATGATCATGTTGGTAAGTTCTGCAAAAATATAGTACAATAGAAATCCAAAATGATAACATATGCAAAATACGGGTAACACTTTACAATAAGGTGTCATTTTTTAACATTGGTTAATGTATGAACTAACATGAACAAACAACGAACAATGCATTTATTACACTATTAATCTTTGTTAATATTATTATTACAACAATGAACAACAATACAGCTGTTCAATGTTGCTTCATGTTAGCTCACAGTATATTAACTTGTGGTTTTAATAATACATTAGTAAATGCTGAAATTAACATATGCTCTAGAAGTGTTGTGCATTCTTAGTTCATGTTTACTAATGTTGTTAACCAATGTTAACTAAATAATATGTTGACTAATAAATCTTATTATGATGTTATTTACTCATTTTGTTCAAATGATTATTTATGCAATTTATTACATTAAATCTGATATGTATAAAAATATGGGGAAAAATGTCTAAAATAATTTATGCAATTTATTTTATTAACCATATTTTTAAAATATGTAATAAATTGCAAAATACAAATATTTATTAAGTTTTTTCTATTTTAGATTATTTATGCAAATTAGTTTATTAAACGTGACATGTATAAAAACTATTTGCAAATAGCAAAACTAAACATTTATTTAAAAAACAAATATTTACCCAATGATAATTTTAAATAATTTATTCTTTTACTTAGTTTATTAAATATGTTATGTATAAAATATATGTAAAATGTAAAGAAAAATTGTATGAAGTGAACTCGTTGCAACCTAGGCTCATTCCTCGTTTACAAAAAGCAAATGTTGCACCAAAATGCTCTACCTTTTGGTCTGGGTGGGCAGCACTTGCTCAGCGTGATAGGGATATCAGACACGAGAAGCGCACTGTGCTGATAGAAATCTGTGAGTTGTTTTAGACTACAGAATGAGCTGTGGATCCCAGCCAGGCTAAACTTCTCGTTTTTCTCAATCAGACAGTCCTTGTAATCCACCCCTAGAGGAGTCTGTTTAAACATTTAGAAGTTAAGAAACATAATAACATAGACTAGTCACTAACAATTCAATCAATCTGTGAAAATAAAGAAAATTCATGCTGGAGTTTATTTCAAATTGATGTAGTACTAATACTAATCAGAAATATCTAGAAAGCAGCATTTCATGAATCAGATTTAAAGCTTGTGATGAGTCATGTTCTTTTTTAGTTACTTCCTGTTAGTTAAAGCCCAAAGGCCGGTGTCTGTATGAGCCCAGCAAGGCTAGTACCTGTATGCAAACAGTGAGGAAGTACTTGTCAAAGTCCTTGGGACTGTGACGTAAGAGGAACATCCCATTTTTGGCTCCGGCTTTCTTAAGTTTGTGCATTGCAAATTCTGACCTTTAGAAAACAAACAACAATATTGCATCCAATGTTTTAGTCATTTGCTTTCTAATTGTATTATATGTTAAAATATGAAATATTGTGTAGTACGTAATTGGGCCATGGCAGTAATTCTGTATGTCCTCCAACAAGCTCGGAGGGGCCACTTCTGTGCAGAAATAGTGAGTCGAATCTGTAGTCAATCTAAAATATCCATCAACCAGAGAGACAAAAGAAAGAGCCTGATTTAGGGTCTGAAACTCAGCCTCCTATTGGTGGAAAGAGAAACAGAAAACACACTTTAAGGTGAACTGCTATGTAATGTAGAATTCAGCAAAAAGGACAAGCTTGAATTTCATACTTTTACAATATCAATCCTTGGTTAATCAAAATGGCAAACTATCACTATCACTTCATTTTTTAATGTTTTTATGTATTAATACTCCAAAAAATGTTATGCAATGTATGCAATGCCACTACCATGCCCTGGTCATCCTGGCGTGTGAGAGTGACCACCCTTCCTTCCAGGGGCATCTGCTCTTGGGAAAGACGCTTAATACTAATGTCTGTGATCTGGGGGAAATCACAAAACGTCTGCCATTCCTGTGAATGTACCAGAGGAAGTCAGTAAAAGAGAAAATATACTAGTCTAACTAAGTTTTTTAACATGTTTGAGTCTCTTTTGGTTTATTTGATTAGAAAATACTGAGTAAAATATTATTACAATTTAAAATTACTGTTTTGATTTAATATATTTAAAAGCATGCATTTATTCCTGTGATCCAAAGCTGAATTTTCATCAGGCATTACTCTAGTCCTCTGCTCTAGATTCTTCAGAAATCTTTCTAGTATGTGGATTTGGTGCTCAAGGAACATTTCTTCTTATTATCAATATTGAAAACAGTTTTGTTGCATAATGGGGAAACCGCATGACGCATTTTCTTCAAGATAATCAGTAAAAATAGGAAGCTCAAATTTCAAAAGCATTTACAAAATTTACTTGAAATATAATCATGAATCTTTTGTAACACTATACAGTACTTGTCTTTAGAGCCATTTTTTATTATTATTTAATGCATCCTTGTCGAATAAAAATATTAATTTCGTAAACATTTTCACCCAAACTTTTGAAAAGATAATTCTCACGAAATTCAAAAATCCTAAACTGAACTTCTCATATCTTTTCAATTAACCTTTTATTCTATGAAAACATTTTATATAATTTCAATATGTTTTAGCCTATACCTATAATTACAAAAGTTAGTTCCGGTTAATTCCCGTAGGTGGGGGAAAAGTGATTGCATTGCTGAGTAAATATATTAACTAATTTATTCTTTATGAGTGACTCAGTGAATCAACTTTATTCAACCGATTCGTTAAAGTCCATAAAGTCCATTCGTTTTGGCGCTCTAGCGGTATTGGAGAGTGTTGCGGAAGAACATTGTAGACGGAGCTATTTCTATCTGTTTATGTCTATGACGAATTACGCAGATACCGGGCTACTCCGCAATGGTGCCTACCTGAACCATTCTAAATATAAACACGCATACATTTAGTACAGTTACAGACTGCAGCTTAAAAAAATCTATGATTCATTAACGGGCCCAGTTTGGAACTATTTTCATTGGCGGAGGCAGCTTTGAGTGGATGTAAGTGACGCAAAACGAACTTCTTGTTTACAAAACGTTTGTATACAGTTCTACCTGGCTCTCTTTGGTCCGTATCTGTATCCCTCCCTCTCCAGACACTCGCACGTCTTTGACTCTCTGCTGTCCGCTCTGCTGTAAACATCCAGAAAACCTTTCTGAGCCATAATTGGGCTCCAGCACACTCAACTCCATCAGATACTTGAGCTTCAGGCTGCGTTCACAGGTCGAGCATCTGCCCAGCTTCTTTAAGAAACGCTTCAGCGTTTTTCGGATCTGATACCGCGCTATGCGGTTCATACGCTGTATATCTTGTCTGTGGGTCTCTGGGAGACAGGACTTGTAGCTGGAATGGCAATTTTGAAGGGGTTAATGCAGCTTGTCTATGCTGAATGTACAGAAAATCTCTGTATAGCTCTAACCATCCATTAACATGAATCTTTCTCATGTTGTGTTTTGGATACCTTGTTGTATTGCAGATCTCACCAAGGCTCTGGTTTCTCTCTTTGGCCATACGCCACAAGTCCAGCACTGCCATTCCCAAACATTCCTGCTGCAAACTCAAAGCAGGAGAAATCCCGCCACGTCCAAACACAAAATCACTGCGGGACTGAAGCAGAAAGATGGGAAGGTAAATGATTCTGAACAGTTGTGTCAGAATTTTTATGGCCTTTTTTTAAATTATGTGAATCATATCAATAGTTTAATATACATCAGCAGCAGTTAATTCTGGGTGTTCATTTTACATTCATACATCTCTTTCAAACAATGTTCACTTGCCTTTTAAAGCAATGACAGATTATTGTCTGTATACCTGAGCAAAAAGATAGTCAATGACACAGTAGTCCAGCACAGCACAGATACGTCCTCTGCTGAGGCTAAAGCGGTATGATGCTTTGGACCCTTGACCAAACCAGCTTGAGAAGAAGAACCTTAAACAAACAGAATAAAAGCTTTACAATTACAGAAAATGTTCTATTTTCACTATTTCCATTTTTAAAAAAGCTTTGTACTTAATCGGTATTTAATCTGTCCACTAGCAATAATTTTAGTATTATTTGTATACTATTGTAGTATTTATTAATATTGAATTACCTTTGATTCGTATATTTTCAGTGATTCTTATATTATTTGAGATTTATTTCAGTTACTAAAACAGAATTTTAATAATTTCTCTTTATTATCTATAACAATGCAATGGCCAACAACACAGAAGAATTCTGTAATATATATATATATATATAATCGTATATTGTTTCTGATGACATTTTGTTGTGCACATGACATTGGCCTCCTTTGTCTTACTAAGTCTAAGCCAATATAGTATTTTGTGTATCCTAAACAATTAAATAATAGGCTATATTTTTTGATTAATTATATAATTACAACTAAAATATTTTTACTGTTCATCATATTTTTCACATGAAGTGTTAGAATTTTATTTTTTCTTCACATATGATGTATACCATACATAACTTATTTACGTGCACTTCACTGACACGGTAACTTTAACTTAACTTTTAAATCATCATTGTTTTTGAAACATATGAAGCTAAATTTATGTAAAAGACTGAAGTTGTGGTCAAGGCGAAAGGTTAAAAACAATAAAATCCTTACATTTGCAAAATAAATGTATGGCACGAGAATTCCAAATATTCAGTATGAATGTGTTATAATATATGATTATTATAGATGTTTTACCTCACTCTGTAGTTAACTTTGACATTCTCCTCACTCTTAAAAACATGAGTTGGTGGATACCAGTAGGAAAGGTCTTCTGATGCCAAAGCAAACAGGTTGTGGAACACAGGAAGGATTCCTAAAAATAGAAATATTCCATTTAGATTGTTGTAAGATTGGTGCACAGCTCTTTTAAATATATTTAGATAAAAGATTAGAAACATATGAGCATTATTGTTTATACTGTCATTTCTATTCTTTAGACATACTGAATGATCTAAAAGATAGACTCCAACCTTAACCTTAAGTGAAAAAATATTTTATATATCATAAAAATAGAAGCATTTGACCTTTGAGCAACAGACACAGTAGATTATTTTAAGTGTGACAGTGTGTTAGTCTCACCACTGGCTTTAGCAGCAAGCGCGCACACACACTCCGCTGTGATGTGTCCAGTGGGGATGGTGAAGGTGGTCTCTGAATTTAAACTGGGGCTGTAGTACAGGTGCACCTGCAGGGCAGAGTCACAGCTGGACTTCTGACTGCCAGCCCTTTCGTTCTTCATCAAGGGCACCTCTTCCTCTTCACTCATGATCACCAAAGCAATCTTGATTGGACAGAAAGAACTAGATAATTTCTTCTCAACATATGAAGGCATTATGACAATTCTTTCCAAAATAATGCATGTAGCTCAAAGTATGATGCCATTAAAGTTGTGTTTAACAAGTGAATGAAAACATCCTGCAAAGCTTTAAATCTGAAAGTGCTCCTCTGTTTGGGAGTCGTTGAACAAAAAGTAAAAATAAATGCATTTTACAAGAAAATTATAGTGTTTTATTTGACCTTGCAAGCATGTCAACCTGTTCTTTGGGATCCCAAAACCAAAATGTGAACCTTTTATTACCCATAATAGGGACACAAAAAAGCTAATTATGTTCATATAGAAACAATTTTAAAGTCTTAAATGAAAGTTTGTGGCTCTTTGAAAAACCCTTTCAACATTTACAAAATCATTTCTTATTCTATGTGGTTGACTTTTTATTATGAATGCAATTTCTACTTTATTACAGATCCTAAAAAAAAGTAAACACGTTTTTGCTGTGGTTTTCAGAAGCCTGGAAGCCATAGAAAACTGACCCAGAACAAAAGCAATGTTTCTATTTTGGATAACAGATAACAGTTTTGAAAAAGTGTATTCAACCTTGAGATTCAACAGAGGGTTCAATTTTAATGCTGTCAGATGAGTTTAAAGTCAAAAGTGGTTTATTATTATTAAATCATTAGGTCTCTAGGACCCCAACATAAACACAACAGCGTTGATTTCAGCAGAACTTGTTAGTAATGCACAAAGCAGAAGGTAGTAGCGTTGTACAGTTAAGCTGTGGATTATTGTTAACATCAGTTCTTGGAACTGTGGTGGTCATATGGTTGATCAAAGTGAGCTCATCCTCCTTTTCATGTTGGCGAGCTGTACTTTCCGTAACAAACTCAAAAATCAAGGGTGTTTTCCCAGAGATTTCAAATATTAAGCCATTAACAGTAAAGGATTTAATATACATTAAGAATTCAAAGTTCTTAACTTAGTTCGAACTTAGGTCACACCAGTTCTGATAATGCGGCTCTGTTAAAAATTAGTGGTTGAACATCCAATTGCTATTTTTATTCCAATAATATAAATACAAATTAATAGACAAGCACTAAAGATACAACGCCACACTCACAAAATGTCAAAACGTAATGACTTACACTGGCATATGCTCTGAAATGGCAGATACGAGGAATTTTTAATATTATGATAAAAAGACTAACCTTAGAGGCGTTGCCTGAAGTTATTTAAGAAGAATTGTTAATATTTTGTTCATGTTGATGCGAAGAGCTGCGTAAATTTCACTCAGACTTGGCTGTTGTGAATCTCTGGTGGGAGGGATTAAATGAGACTAGTTTCCGGCAAAAGAGACTAACCACAAAGACACCTCATTTCCAGACTGCTTTAGCAAGATTAACACCACTTAATGTTTCTGTACTTAGTCGGCCTCATCTGGCATCTCGGTTTCTAGACCTGTGACCAGGTCATAAACTGAGCACAGGCCCACCTCTGCATATCATGAAGCGCAAGCATAGTATATTTATAAGTGTGTGAGGGCAAAAGAGGGAGGGTGTTTGCTAGAGCTGCTGGGTATGTTGCTTTCTTTACGTGGGAAGGGTGAAACTGTGGTTTCCTCTTTCTGCTAGTGAGCGGCGGGTTTGTTATTTCCGCCTGTAGAGAAAAACTGAGTAGGTTCTGTTCCGGCCTGATACAACCAAGTGATATGTGAAACTTTCGTTTAAACAGTTTTCATCAGAAAGTATTATGTGCACCTGATAGTAGTGTTGACATTTCGGTTTATTATGAATGTGACAGGAGCACTTCATCATTTAACAGCTTATCTATGCGATACAGCTACAGTGATACAAATGTTCAAAATATGCATAAATTGTACTGATTCAACACAATCACTGAGAAAAATTAATCTGGATTCTGGTGACTTTTAGTTGCTGTTTTTTTTAGAGCTTTCTGGGATATGACTTTTCTAGGTCATAACTCAGAGCCTAGAAATGCTGAGGAATTAATATCCCAATAACAGACCTTGTTTTATAGCTTCAGACACAGAAATAATATCCTCTGAGTCTGCCTCAAACAAATGAAATGCGTTATTTACTGTTGTGGTATAGTTAAAATCTGTTAACTTGGTAAACAAAACGAATCTTTCTTGTGTGTTAAATCATTTTAGGCTACAAGTTCACATAATTCGGACTAATAATCAGACATACTTTCAGAGATATTGGATAATTTAAAATAATATAATAATAAATCTCCATTAAAAGCATACAGTTAATTAAATTAGTTTCAGATCACTCTAGTATGCATGCTTATGCTTTCTATACTTGGCTAGGAATGAAAGTGAACTGACATACAGGTGCGACGCAGGTGTATGATGAACAGAAACCTACTGTGCATGATTTTGTACTGTGAAAGAAGGCACTGTTGAGTAATAGGACAATTAATCAACTTTCAAATCAGGTGATGATGGTCAGGTATTCAGTAATGCCAATCAAAACAGATAACCAAATCAGCCTGACATTTTTGAAATGAGAGACTGTACAGAATGTAGTCTGCATGATGTTACATAGTAAACTCGTTTAAAATTAGATCCATTAATGCAGTATTTCTTAAAAATTGTGTTTAAAAATAGAAACCTAACCTGTTTTACTTTACAAAACCAATCCTGCACCTGTCTAAACATCACCTTTGTTCAGTAAAATGTCATGTTTATCTGCAGTGGCAAAAAGTTCTTTTGGACTGAGAAGGATTTCTGTGGGATTGTTTGCCATAGTTTCATTCTGTAGAGACAAGAAAATGATTTCAGCAGTGTTGTTATGATTGTTAACTAAAAATGATTTTTGTTGCTGAAATTATATTTTTTTATAGTGAGATGTAACCAATTTATACCAATATTATATTTAATATATACATATATATATATATATATATAATACATACATGTTTTTCTTAAATATTCATGCATGTGTCTATATTATATTATATATATATATATTTATATAATACATAATAAACATGCACAGTACACACACATATATTATGTAAGAAAAACTGCACTGCACAGTAAAAGTAAATTACCTACTACCATTAAACATACCAAGTTATGACAGGATGCATTGCATGTCTTTTGTTCCAAGTTCCATCGTAACAAACCAGGACTGATAGAATCCTTCTTGGTAGGTCCTGTAGTAATACAACACAGTGATTTGAAGGTAAGGTTGTAACATCTGTAGACATTTTTCATTCAATTTAATGATTGTGTTAGCAATAGTGTAAGTGAGTTTCTCTCACCTGTAATGTAACTAACCACCACACCTACCAGCACGACTGCACTAGTTGACAGGGCTCCAAAGTACAGGTAGGATATTGAATAGATATTTTGAAGGCTGTATGAATTTAGTTGAAAAAAGAAAACTGATATATTTTACATTAAAAACATTGCAAGTCATTCAAGTCACACTACATTTTGGTCATGATAGCAGGTTATGCAAATTAGACTCTCACCCATAATCCTGAGAGACTGATGATGCCAAGATAGAAGATTCAGTGACTGTAATGGTACTGTTAAGGGTTTCATTATTTGCCAGACAGTGACCAGCACTAGTGGGTAAAACACCCATTATTTGTGGTGCAGGAGGATAAATTGTGCTCCCAACAGCAAGCCACAGAGACAGACAGAAACCCACAGCCACGCCTGAGAACACCCCCTGTAAAATGTGAGGAATATTGCACTGCTCTTCATCGAGTGGAGCAATAAAATAACATGGTGTACTGTGATGCATCCAGGGGCTTACTGGTTTATTTGTGGCTGGAACAAACATGCCTAGCACAAATGCTCCCAGGAGTGGACCGTTCACTACCCCCATGACTGTGAACGAACCCTAAGGTTATTAAAGAAAAAGCTGGTTACGGCACACATACAGACTGAAATGCATCCTGCCACAGTTATACCAGTAGTACCTGAAGGACTCCCCATTCCAGGAGGGAGGAGAGGGCAGCCATTGTAATGCAGCCAAGCCCATACAACAGTGCTGTTTTACACATGCAAACAAATAATATTTAAGCATATTAGATTAAAATCAGCAGACTTCTGCAGAAAAACATAGTCATATACTTTAATATGTAGTTACAGCTTTGTATAAAAAAACAAGTTTAAATTAATCCAGAAATTATACCTTTTTTAATTAAGGCAGCATAAATGCTAAAGTATTTTATTATAAAATATATAAATGCAAGATTTGCTCTGAATACATGCAACAAGCTGTTGCACTTAGGATGCGTGTCATCTAAGTACGATTATTAATGTTTACTTGCACCACAGGAAAGAAGTTGTTGCTTTCGACCGTACATAATAACTTGGAGAGCAAGAGCTGTTTTCTCTGTGAAACAGTGATTAGCCACGGCTTCATTACATCCTCCATAGTAACAGCTGCCATGGCGTTAATGCTGGTGGAGACAGTACTGTGGAAACAGAAGCAGGTGGTTTATTCCATTTGTACCAGTAATCAACACCTCATTGAAGATTCTGATCGTTTCAAGCACCTTAAAGTTCCACTGTAGGCACAGGCTAGAAAAAGTCCCGGGAAGCCTGGATGATTTCGGAATATGTCCAAAACCAGGTACGGCATGTACTGTGAAAGACAGTTGGGTTGCTTAAAATGATAATTGAAATTTTTCACACCATCTAAGATGTAAATGGGTTTTTTTGAAATCTGAAACAGATTTCGAGAAATTTTGCATCATATCATTTGCTCGCCAGTGAATGTGTACTGTCAGAGTGAGAGTATACAGCAAGTAAAAAAAGCTGCATTTTTTTTTGTAATTTAAACATTAAGGCAATTTTTTATTTGTCTAGTGAAAAAAATTGTCTGATCTGAATTAGGTGAGATATGCACAGATCAAGCATCATCTACAAGGAAAACAGATTTTTATGTGAGGGGACAACAGGGGATGAATTTTTTAACTGGAGAAAATGTTATTATGGATTAATAAGTAGTATTTTGTTTAATTAAAAACCTTAATTAATGCACTTTACAAGGTGTTAACTGAAGTCATGTGGACTCCCATTCTGACGGCACCCATTCAGTGCACAGGATCCAATGGTCAGCATAAGAGATAATGCTTCATTCCTCCAAATCTTTTGAAAAAACTAATTTACGTACATCTTGGATCACCTCAGAATAACTTTTATAATTTTTTCCTACATTGTGAATAGTTTAATTTTAGTTTCAGCAAAAACATTTAAAACATAAATTGCAATGTAAATATCTGAATTGTAATTTGTATACATTTAATAAAACGTAAAATATCAAATATAATTCAAATGTTGAATTATAATATTAGTTCCTTTAAAAAAAAACTGATTTATTATTAGTAGTATTAGGTATAGGTAATTCTGTTTATCTATGTATTGATATACCTGGTCAGGAGCAGATATTCTGCCCGCCTTCAGTGGGTCACAGCTGGAGTATAAGGCAAACATCACAATGCCACATGTGGCTGCACTGCTCACAATCAGACACAGACCAACCTGATTAACCAGCAGCGCTCTGCAGCACAAGAGTGACACTCAGTGGATCTGTATCTCATTGAGTGAGAACAGAAAATATGGCAGAGTACTTCTTAAACCATGACTATGATATCTTATCATTAGGAGAAATGTAATTGTGAACAAAACAAATTTGGAGAATATTAAAGAGATTAAGTAATTTTTAGAGATTTTACTGGTTGATTCTCTCACAGTTGGGCTTGTTTCTCAGTTCGGCATGATATGTAACGCTGCACTTGAGCTTGATTGGCTCCGTACATGGATAACCAGACCATAGTGCCGCCCACTGTGAAACTCCAGAAGGAGTAGCGCCTCTGAGGGTTTATAACAAAACTAACACACAGAAACATAATGAGCAATAGACAAATAAATAAACATTCAATTAACTTTAGTCTTTAACCAATTTCGAAACATTTAGCATTGTTCTACTCATTAAAATTGATGCGGGATCCATTGTTGGCGATCTCCAAAACTCTGCCAGGGCCTCCTGCCAAAATGGTGCCTTGAATGAAAACTGCGATGAACCCAGAGAGCATGACTATAATCTGAAACACATCTGTCCAGATTACAGCCTTCATACCACCCTGCAGAATAAAAAACACAAATGCAATGATATGTTAACAAATACATGTATGATCATATCACAGTCATAAATGAGCGAAAGTCTTATATATAAATTCAACTAAGATTTCACACTGGCCTACCACTGTCGTGTAAAATGTGCAGATAAGTCCAGTTGAGAAGAGAGATGCCCACATATTTAGGCCTGTGGCTTGATTTAAAAAAAAAAGGTAATTGAGAACAGTACAAAAGTGCAAAAAAACACAACTTGTAACCACTTATATGGGATCTAACGTCACAAATGAATAGAAATGCAATAGACATGTGAAGCTAGGGAAAAGATTATGGATTATTTCACAAACCCTGATTTAGGATGACTGCAGGAGCAAAGATTACTATTCCAGTGTAGAGGAGCTACAGAAAGAACCAAACAATTTTACACAAATCTAAAACTTAAACTTATAATGCACGTATTTTATGCAAACTAAATATTGAAATTAAAAAGTATACAATTTATATTCATGGCTTTGTTGATCGGTATTCGACATATACATTGTTTTAATGTTATTAAAAGTATTATATTTATTTATATTTAAATTTTGATGAGGAGTTTCTCTTACTGTGGCTACAATGAACTGTAAACTTCCCAAGAGCTGCATCCCTCTGCCAAACCTCATTCCTAAATACTGACACACATGTACAATTACCTTTTGAAGTGTAAAATAATGAAATATATTTATGTATAAATGTATTATATAAAACAACATTGTGTGTGTGTGTGTGTAAGGATTTATTTTAAAATAGTCAGCTAAACTATTAGAAGAACAGAATGGATAAAATCCAAACCTGATTTGAGCTGGTGATTTTGAGCCGGTAAAACACGGGAACAAACAGAACTGCAGTAATGAGGGAGTTAAGTGCTTGTCCCAGGCACATATAGAGGAATTTAAAGCCATATAAATATGCCTCTGATGGCACACCGAGCACTTGGACAGCTGACATAAAGCTGGCACAGAGCGACAGTCCGACCGGCACAGCAGAGAAACCCCTTCCCCCTGTGAAGAAGCTGTCCACGTTAGAGCGACCAGTGGTCTTCCTCAGAGACTGGAATAGCCCGATGCCCACGGACACCCCCAGCATAGCAGCAAATACCACATAGTCCACCAAACAGAAGCTCGGTCTGTCTGAGTCTGAAGCCATAGTGCTGTCTGTTTGGACTCAGTCAGAGTTTAAATGAGTGGAGTCCTTCTCTTCAAGAGGCTTTCAGCTGTAACAACAAACCCAGAAATCACAGTGCATTCTCAATCAGCCCCCTGTTATGATCTCTTGACTTTCAAACATCGGTGCACAGTGTCATTTAAGGTAAGAGCAGATGAACTGAAAAATAGAAACAGAAATAGTACTAAATAAAATAGCCCTTTATATCTCTTTCAATATTAAATAAACTTACCTGTGACCAAAGCAAAACAAAAATCTGCAAAAAGAGATTATGAGAGTTTGAAAAGACCAAATTGCATAGACCAACACATAATAAATTATTAGAAAACAATGTTGGTTTAAAGATATGGTCATTGGTCACTATCACTAATTAGTGTGGAAAGAGTGAGCATTCTTTCAAGTAAAGCTGGATTTATTTTTCTGGGCTCATAATTTGGATAATCGAAGGCAGTCTGAGGGGAGGGGAATTAGAAATGAATGCAATATGAAAGGAGGGGTTGATTGACATACAGTAGCAGAGGCGGAGTCATATAACACCACAGAAATGTATTATTTTTATGAATTTATTCATTATGTATAAATTGTATTTATTATGTATAAATACATATACAATATACAATATATTTCCAAAATATTTACATGTATATATTTATATTCATATAATTGATAATTTATATTATATATATTATATTATATATAAAATAGGCTACTTTCAAAATATAAGTATAACTTATTTTTTTATTTTTTATACATGTGTGTGCATTTATACATAAAATATACAGCACACACATATTCTACAAACAAAAAAAAATATTTTGGATGAATTGCAATTAATTGTTTGACAGCACTATTATGTTCATAAATATAGTTTTAGGAAATAAAATAAATGATTAAATACCAAAATGTATTGCTAATTCTATTAAAATAAATCTACATTAAAACAGAGAATGCAAAGTAGATCATAATCAAAGTACTGCATGCATAGAAATTTGATTAGTAACACATGTGGACCCTAACCTGATAAAAGTACCTCTGGTTGGTATGGTGTAGTAACCTATCACATATAGCCTACCTACAGTAGTCAACATTTAAAGTGGATCATAAAATTTCATCAAAGTTGTCCTAAGACAAGAATGGGTATTGTTTTCGGTTTTGAGACAACTTGGATGAAAGGTTTTTATCCACTTTAGATGTTGACTACTGTATTCTGTGGCCTACCTGTTGACAAAACGGGCCAAAATTGTGAAGCATGCCGTTCGCTGTTGACCGCATGCATGAGCGCGCGGTGACCTTCGAGCCTCCAGGTGGCGCTAAACGAAACGCTGCAACTGTGTCGCGGCGGCTTGAAAAGAAGAAGGGCGAGCTACACCCAGCAGGCTGGTGGAGGAAAAGGTTGGTGCTTACATTAAATATTACATTTGCTGTCTAAAAAATGACTTCGAACAATAAAACGAGATGTTTAAGACGCCCTCCTCTATATCTGCTTTCCTTATTTAAAGGGCAGTAACGTTATGCGATACAAGCTAGAACGTAAAAGCTGTCACTCTCTGAATACAGAGTGATTAGCTAAAAAGCTAACGAGAATGTTCCTGAAAATGGAAAGTAGAATTCATATGTTGCTACAGTTCTAGAATGTTCCATGTAAACTTTTTATTTTAAAAAATTTAGATAATTAAATCGAGTAAAATGATATCCGTGCTGTCAGAACTAACGTTAAATAAAAACATCAGGTGTGCATTAGGCTATATTTGTATAGACATACATACACGCAATTTTAATGATAATTACTACAATTTTAGCTATCTATATTAATAGATATAGACATAAAATATATAGATAGATAGACAGACAGACATTAAGACATTTTTAATTGGTATCACAAACGTTTCTTTCTCTTTGCTTGTGGCTGTAAGAAAAGCAGCAACGGTTTTCCACTGTTTCCTTTTCTTTTGGAAGTACTTTAAAGAAATATTTGGGGTTTAACTCTCTCCGGTAATACCAGATTGAGATTTTTCCGGTAATACCGGATTATATTAATCCTGCGAGAACAAGGGCCTTTTAAAATCCCTTAATTTTTTCTGTTAGTTGAGGTTTATGTTTTACTCTGAAATGTATTACTCATGATGAACATACACAAAGATGCTCAAACACCAATCGAGGGCCCGGTAATATCTTGTCCTAAATAAATATTATGATTCAGTCTCTGGTCATCATTACCATGTGTCTTTCTCTCATTAGAATTTGATTGTATGCTGCAAATTGATATCCTATGTGATCTCCGCTCCTATTCTGTCATCATCTCAACCTTACCTCCGCAGGGAAGTCCCAGGAATGCCGAAGAAGTTCCAGGGTGAGAATTCCAAATCGGCCACGGCAAGGGCCCGGAAGGCTGAAGCCAAAGCAGTCGCTGATGCACGCAAACAGAAGGAGCTGGAGGACGCTCTCTGGCAAGATAAAGACAAACATGTCATGAAGAAAGAGCAGAGGAGGGTAGGCTTGAGTTCTTGGTTTAAAGACGTGTGTCCTTAAGATAACTACTGTCAGGGTCAAATGATAAACAAGTTCCAGCAGGCCTTCAATGAAATGTATTATTACTGTGATTAGATTTTTGTCTCTAGTGTCCACAGCTAATTGGCTGTACATTCTGTGAAATCAGAAGTGAGATACAATACAAGACAACCTTGTGTATGAAGTGTAGTATAAACACAAGGTGGCAGTAAAGATCTTTCTTTCTACAGACTGCTCATCTATTCCATTTAGAAAAGAAAAAAAAAGGTTTGACAGGGAAATTGTCTAATCTAAGCAGTACCTGGTGAGAGACTTCAGTCTTTTAGAAGCCACATAAAAAACAACAACTTATTCGTTCTTCAAATAATATTTGTCACTGTAAAAAATATCATATCAAATATATGCATTTATAAAAAACTAAATTACACTAAATGAATAAAAAAAAGGAAAAATAAATAAATAAAAAGGGGTTTAAAAGGCTTTTGTGCACACAAAGTCTGCATATGTTTGATCAGAAATACATGAAATATGATTATAATTATGCAATATAACTTTTTATATTTAATATATTTTCAATAACATTTATTCCTGATGACAGAACTGAATTTTCAGCATTTATTCTAAAATTTCAGCATTTTGTGCTTAACATTTTTTATTATCAGTGTTGAAAACAAAATGCTGATTTTTATTTTTTGTGAAAACTGTAAAGCAATCTTATTTAGGATTCTTTGGCAAACAGTAAGCTCAAAAGAATGTAACATTATAAATGCATTCAAATCATCAAAGTGGCAAGATGCTACTACCCATGTTAACCAGACAAACTTTGTCCCCTCTGATAATCTGGAAATGTTTTTGAGTTCTGTACTAAACGTACAGAAAATCGATTCCCTCCCCACCCTTGTTTTCCATGATATGTTGTCTAACATTCCCGCCGTTGGCTGCTAATCTTGTATCTAAATGACACAGCTGTCTTCCTCACTAAAGCTGCAGACATGTGAGTCTGAGGAGCACACAATAGATTAATACATTGCAAGTCAGGTTTAGGGTTGCTCAGGAAATGAGTTCTCCACGAGCAAAACGAAAGCCGAAGCCGACTGGGTTAAAGTAACACCGTCACGCAAGTTCTGATATCCTCTGTCAATTATGCCGTATATTGATGAGTGTTCGTTATCAGTAATGGAGCTTGATTTTGACATTAGGCCTGGATGAGGTCCATGGGAGAATGCATTGACTGATATGCAGTGATTGGCTGTTTATTATGCCTACTAAGCTATTTTATGCCATGTTCAGTGTTAACAGACCTGATTGGAACTGGTCTACATGTAAGAAAGGTTTTGAGTTGTTCCGACCGCCCTGTTGTAATATTTTCCTGTTGAGAACAAATTAAGCATTTGTTTTAGGATCTGAATCAGTACGATTACGAGTAGCTCACCCAAAAATATTTTGGCATCATTTTCTTAAACCTTCATCTCATTCCAAACCTGTATGATGTTTTCTTCTGTGGAACACAAAAAAAATATATTCTGACAAATTTTTGTCCATGCGGTTAGTCAGTCAGCTGGGTTTGATGTTGTTTTGGACTCTGTTGATTTATTTTCTGGATAAATATACCCCCCTCCCCAAAAATATCTGCTCTTTGTTCTGCAGAAAGAAAGACAGTCATACTGGTTTGGAATGACATAAAGGTAAATAAATGGTGCCAGGATATTTTATTTTTGGGTGAGCTACACATGTGAAAGCTCCACTGCATCAGACCGACTCAGTTCTTTAATATTCTGTTAAAGTAACAGTCTCCCCCAAATAGCCTCACCATTTACTCCCCTTCATGTTGCTCTAAACCAGTTTGACTTTCTTTTTTCTGTGCAATGTTAAAAAAAAGTCACAAACAGTTTTGGTTTCCATTGGCTTCCATGGCAGTCAGTCGTAACTCCCAATTATTTGGTTATCAATATTATTCACAGAAGAAATGAATGCATATAGGTTGTGAATGACATGAGGGTGTATAATTGTTGATGAATTTTGGTGTAACTGTCTTGTTAGATATTATTGGGGACAAGCTTATAGCAAAGTGCCATATAAATATATAGTTATATTAACACACTCTTATTTCAACACTTTAATTATTAGAATATATTTTGATGTTCTAAATATTTGAAAGGTCTCCGGTGGCCACTGGTGCCATTTTTCTCCCTCCCCAGCTCGCTCCTGCCTCGGTTTCATACATTATTGAGCTGGTGTTGGCATATGTATTGAGAGTCCACAAAGCTGGCATGATGTGCCAGTCTACTCAGTGAGGCGCTCTGGTAAAGAGCTCCTCACACCCTCTTCCTTTCCTCCTGTTTCCTCCCATCGCTGCCATCTGATCCCCGTCGGCCTATCAGACCCACGCTGCTGTTATCCTACTGCAGCCATTCTGCTAATTATACCTCATGTCACTAGGGCCGTTGTGTGTGTTCAAGCAAGCTCACCTGCACTGGAAACACACTGATTTATCCTTTACATCTCTTAGAGATCAGCCACCGCCGGAGACTCTGTGAAGATCGGGCTCTGTGAATACAATTTATCATTGGTAGATATGTGAGAATGTCAAGAGAGAGGAGCGTATCTTGGTTTGCTCTTGAGCGCGGCCTGCCGTGTGGCTTATCTTGTGTCACACGAATGACATTTCAGCCTCTGCTCGACATCTGAAGGTGTCATCTCATTATGCGTATCTCCTTACTGTTGTGTCACTATTTCTGCGGATGTTATCAACAGGAAGGTGGCTGGGTGGTTAGAATGCGGACAGTTAAGACCACGTCTGATCCTGGTAACCATTACTTACCTGCCACGCTGACATAGTGACTCTGAGCGCGCAGGAGGCTTCTCTAATTTCTTTACTCTGCTTTGTAGTTTACACTTACATTTGCTTAATGACCATCAGGCTGCCTCGATAACATCAGTCCAGTTGTAATTTAAAAGAGTGTGTGTGTGCGTGTGTACAGGATGATAAGGAGAAAAAGCGTTTGGAGGCTTTGGAGAGGAAGAAAGAAAACCAAAGGCTCTTCGAGGAAGAAGAGGCCAGATTAAAGGGTAAACAGATAAAAGAAGCCCCCAGTAAAGTGACTCGAGCACAGATTGAGGAGAACCTACAAAGCGGGCAAAATGTTAAGGAAGTCAAGGAAAAAGGTAAGGATGAATCCAGTCCAGTGTAGAGCTTCATAAGTGACTGACTTTAATACGTTTAGGCAGTTACCTCTTTATATATTTATAATACATTTGCATGTTGATAAATTAAAGCCCTAACACTGATAAGCATTACTTTTGTTTTTTCACATATTTTACACAATGTCTTGTTATAACACAATTTTGTTTATCACACTGTATCATGTTAAGAAAACCCTGACAAGTTAAAGTCACAATGAAACGTAATTCATATTATGGTGTAAATTTAAATAAAACAGGTTATCAAAAAAGGCATAAATGACAAGCAGGGACAAGGTTCAATTCATTGGTTGTTCATTGGTTGGTGGTGGATACGATCACATGCCTTTAGTTGACTTTTAAGAAAGGGGCGGGATTTACGTCCAGAGACTCAAAGTGTTAAACAATAAAACATTCAATGCCTAAATTAGAGAATTGTTCACATTGTAGCGTTTACATTTAGAAAATTAATGCTGCTAATTTTCAGTTTATGCTGCTGACATTAAGCAATAGTTACATCAGGAGTCACACAACAAAATAAATTGTATTGCTGGTCAAAATTTATACTTCTACAGTTCACATTGTGTGCAGTGTGCATGGATAAAACAAAAAACACTTATTTTCACACTAAGCATGATAATGTCTTATTGTTTTGCTGTTTTGAATAAGCCTTTGTGGTTTTCTCATGTAATCTTCTGTATCCTTTAAATGTACAGAGAAAAGCCACTTGGAGATGCCACTCGAGGAGAATGTCAATCGGATAGTTCCAGAAGAAGGCATGGTGGAGGCCCGAACCATTGAGGATGCCATCGCAGTTCTCAGGTATCCTGTTGTTTACAGAGAGACATTTTTGTAGTGATTAGGAGACTTGTTTTACAAACAATACATATACATTAAAAAAAGCCTATATTTATTAGAGCCGCATTTTACAGGTTTGCTGTTTCAGAGCAGTTTGCAATACATTAATATCAGTCATTTATTTTTACATACACAAGTGCTTGCTTATGATTTATTGTTGATGAATTATGGCAATGATTTTATATTGTAATATGATGTAGATTGATGTAAGAGAGTGTGTCTTTTTTGTGTGTGTGTGTCTAGAAGGGTTGCAGTGGATACTAGCAATAAATTAAATTTTCTGCATATTAGATTGTTTTACATTAAATTGATGTGCACAAACCCAGTAGTTTTTGCTTTTAACTGAACAATGCCTTGTAACCTTAACCCTTTGAATGACCTGCTTGAAGTATAAAACAGATATTTCAAAATAAGGGTTTTATAACTAAATTAAAAATTGTGAAACAAATGTATCTCTCTGGGCAACCCATCACATGGTTAAGGACATAATTTAAAGACATCACAATCTGGTTTTTGCAACCAAAAAAAACTTAGTTGTTTGGTTTTTTTTAGCACTAAGGAAGACCTGGATCGACACCCTGAACGTCGTTTGAAAGCCGCCTATGCTGCATTTGAAGAAGCAAACATGGCACGAGTTAAAATGGAGAACCCCAATATGCGACTTTCCCAGCTAAAACAACAGCTAAAGAAGGAGTGGACGAAGTCTCCGGAAAACCCTCTCAACCAACGAGCGGCCGCCTACAACTCCAAGTAAACCAACACGAAGGCACTTAAAGACTGACCCTCCGTGCAGATCCTAACCGATACAAATAGGCACCACAATTAAATCTGGACACACAAAATTAACAAATGAACTGCTGATCTAGTAACACCCCTCACCTTGTCGTGAACTCGCAGACAAACTTGGATTATTTAACTAATTATTCAATAAATATGTGAACAAATGTATGAACAGCATACAACCTAATTCACTTGTCTGCTAGACAATGGCCTATCAAGAGCTGCTGGGAAGTTTCTAGGTTTGGTTTTGAGTGAACGCAGAATGGATTCTCAACTAACACACGCTTCCATGTTTTACTGCTGTGTTGAGTTCATTTATTAATGTCTCCATCTAATATGTAGAACATGAGCTGGAGTGTGGTTAACCTGAGGCAGGTTTTTATTTTTTTATTTAGTGTCTGTGTGATGATCATTAGGCTTCAGCTTCTGGTTTGATATTTATGGAGAAGAGAAAGGTGATCTGAAAATTGCTCTAAATTAAAGGAATAGTTCACCCAAAAGCGAAATTTACGCTATGATCTACTCGCCCTGAAGCCATCCTAGGTGTATATGACTTCCTTTTGAATTTTTTTTCCTGAATCTTCCAAGCTTGGCAATGCTGGTGGATAGAGGCCATGATTTTGAAGCTCTGCAAATTGGATATATTTGCAAGTACTGCGTCGTAAAAACTAACTTGTATGCCTCCCAGGGCTTATCACATGTCCTCTGAAGCAGATCGCTGGATGTCAGTCATTTAGGTTATCATTTTAAAACTAGAACAAGAAGCTTGAAAAAGCCAGGATAATTTTTTTTTTTAAACTCTGACTGTGTTCTTCTAAAAAAGGAGTCACATACACCTAGTATGGTTTCACGATGAGTAGATTATAGTGTAATTTTCATTTTTGGGTGAACTATTCTTTTAAGATGGTATGGATAGAAATAGGTTTGTTTGATTGCTCTTACATGGCCCTTTGTTTTGAAAATGCACTCCGAACCTCGTATGGAACATTGCCTCCACATCCCAAAACTGAGAGGACTAATAGCCGTCGGATTCCCATACACACACGTGTCCAGCAGTGCCAACACACTCTGGGCTGTGCTTTGCATTTGTGGAGGAGAACAAACTCACTCAGTGGCTCTTGGAAAGCAAAATTCCAATAAAAAAAGAAGAAACAGCTATTACATTTGCTGATGTTTTCTTTTAAAAGAAATGCAAGTGAAAAGCGGTTGTAGCTGCAGTTTACTTTTGTGGTCTCTTCATTTATTGTCAATAAATTAAACAGTAAGTAGTGTTGACTGCACCCAAGATATGGTAGTAAGTTGCCACCCTTGTTATATATATATATATATATATACACACACAGTTTACATAATATATTTTCATATATTTATTTACCTATATTATATGATTTATTTGATTTAATTTGACATACATTTAATAAATATTATTGAATTTTTATTTAATATATTTTTTAATAATTAAGTAACTATATTACTAGAAAATAAATAGGCAACTATAATAACAAAATATTGTTAGCATGGTTGAAAAATGGTAAAAAAATAAAATTCCTCGTAATATCTAGGTGTCATTTTATTTCATGTTCATTGAAACTACCAACCCATGATGACAAATTTTTCCTTGTTTCAACCAAAAGGTCCTAAGCATCCGCCATACCTCAGACACAATGAAGGTAGATTTGTTTTTAATAATGTCTTTGCAGGTACACAACAGCAGACATAAATGGTCACTGACCCCTGTGGGACGTTCCGGAAGGAAAGGAAATTAGCTTGCAGGCTGGATAATTCCCGGTGACCACCTTTATCCTCGGCAGGAACACTCTTTAGCACTTAAGGTAATTTATGGCCATAATGTGTCATCAAGCAGCGTCACAGTAAAAGAACTGTAGGTCATCTAGAGATTGTGCTACACGATAACCTCTCTCGTTTACTTGCCTTCCATTAAACGTCTCTCCCACGCAGAGTGTTTTAGTGAATGTGTCCTTTTCATAACTCTGACAAAACTGCCTGTAAAACAATAATAATGGCAATTTCTGAAGACTTCAAATACAATTGTGAAACAGTAGCTGTTTGATCAACCTAAATATCTCTGAGTGAGGGGCTTTTAAAGCAAAGATGTAACTCACGTAAGTGCCGTTTTATTTTTAAACCTATTTGCACATTATTAGTTGTGACCCACTGAGAGCGTTAATTAAAAAGCATCCCCTTCCTGCATTCAAGGGCAGTGACTATATTTGGCTAGTCTTTATTAGCAGCACTGGATCATCATGATCAGTTTATCAAGATTGTTGTAAAAAATGGACTTCTTAAGTGCAAAATTCTTTGATGAATGAGTGGTCTGCTCGCAAGATCAAACTGAATAAAATAGCTGATACTCGGCACAGCATGATGAATCTAATAGGGAGAGACCCTGCTGTCTTAGAGAGCATCAGGCCTAAAATAGAACGGAGTTCCCTTATCTGCAGAGTCTCAGAGCATCACTGATTGATGATGGTCCGCATCTGCCTTCCACAAAATGCAAAGTCTGCTATTCTTCTTTCTAGATCGAGGTAGTAATAAATGCCATATTGCAGTTTTTGTGGCTGATCAAATCTGTGGCATTGAAAATGTTACCTTGAATGATTTTGCTACCTTTGCAGCACAACATGATGGAGAATATTATCATGTAATACTGGATTCTACTGTCATTATCACAAAACTAGGAAATTCATTTACATTTTTCAGTTTAACTTACTGTAAATGCCTGGTTTTACAGACAGTCAGGATTAGGTCTTAGTTCAATTAGGACATTTTAAGTAATATTTATAAACATGCCTAAGATAAATCATAATTGGTGTGCATCTTGAAACAAAACAAAGGCACTGATATTAAAATATATAATATAAAAATATATATGTTTTTGTCTTCCAGTTAAAACAAGCCTTGCCTGTGAAACCAGGGAAAATAATTTAATCATTTGTAATGTTTTTTTTATTTATTTATTTAAAAGTAAAACAACAGATAAACAACAAGCTACGCAGATATTGTTTTTTTTTTTAAATGCACATTTTTATTACACATTAGGTCACCAGATTATTGTCATAACCCTCTAACATTACTAAGTTATTTAATAAACATGAACTAAAACTAATACTTTTTACATTAAAAAATACTATTATTTTTAGTGCTTTTTAATTAAACGCATACAATTTTTGTATTTATTAATTGCTTGTATTTATTAATTTGCTTAAGTTTTTTTTAAATTGACCAGAAATATGAACTACTGTTTTATATATTTTTAAAAATATATAAATAATTAAATATATTAGATAAAATACAAAACAGATATTATTTGTATTTTATATAATTATTAAGCGACAAACATAAACCAAAAATAACAATTCATTTAGTAATTTATAAGAAATTTAGGCCCCACTGTATCTTCTCCACATTTTGTACTGTGTCCTCCTAGCATTGCTAAATTCTTTAATGACACACATTAGCTAAAAATAACCCTCTATCAACCTAAAACCAAGCCTCCTCACTGCATTCTTAAATGTAAGCATGAATGGAAAGCAGTAAAAAAAAAAACTCTTCAACACACTGAACCCTGCTGGTTGTGTACATGTACATCTCACAGATCCATGTTTCCGTCCAACACTTGGTGTGATGTGTGTTACTCTTTTATCTAAGCTGCCTCTGTGGCGGGAAAGATAAGAGGGTTTGAGAAGGCCTTTGAACTGCTGAGCATCAATCGCAGATTTCTCTCCCCTCTATTTCCTCAACTGCGCACCTCAATGTATTTGACTACCTCAGCCAACCCGAGCAGTGGACGCAATAATGATACCCGACACTTAAAGCAGAAAGTGTTGTGGTCTGAGCAACATATAGTGTTTTGCTCTCCCTCTCTCTGTGCTGCTTGTTTCTTTGTCTCCTTATCCATTTGCATGCCAACCCTTATCAAGCTGGGCTGTCCTTTCTTCAGCCTGCATCCTAATTATGCGTCTCAAAGAGAGACCGGCCAGCCCCCTACATCTGACAAGCGTCTGAGGAAAAAGCTGCATGTCTGATGACTAAATCCCGTTTTCTCGAAATAGCGCCCATCACTCAAAGCTCACGTATGTTAGGGGACCCAAGTCTAACATGCTCGCCGAAGGAAACCAGGACGCTGCTTTAAGGTAAGGATGTCTCTGTTGACAATTATTCAGCTTTTTGAGGATTTTGAGAGCAGCTGTTACAGTTTTAATCAACAGGTGTCATTCCTGGAAATGCTAGAAACAAAAACTCATGTATTTTAGACATCTTTTAGATTTTACTAAGCAGATCTTAATAACTGTATTCACGAACAGCTGTGTTTTGTTATGCATGACGTGTGGGGAAAAATCTTTTTTCCTTTTTATGACTTTTGTTTAAATAGCCACCCATTATGTTCTGTTTTATGGCATATAGGGAAATATTGTATCACAAAATTGTTTAAAAAGGGCAAAAGTGTTATCAAGGGTGTTATGGCCTGTTGGTTATATATATATATATATATATATATATGTATTGTAAATGGCTATGGTGTCATCCCACAAATTAGCGTGAAATCTCTTTCCTGCTTTCCAAACCCCCCGTCAAGGGTAAAGTAATGAACACTCATCTGCTTGTGACAGGGCCTCTCCATCTCTCTCTCTCTCTCTGCTAGACAGGAACATGCGTTTCTTCATACAAAAGAGCATCTGCAATTGCAACAGTTAGCCAAGCGCAAACGGAAAATCAACATCTTTTCCTGAGTATTATCTCAGAAATATATGAATCAGTTTGATAGGCTGACTTGACATTTAAAGTGTTCAAATTGACTCTACATCAATTTATCTTAACTGTAAACTGATTTTTCAGTTCCTGACACTGGATAAAGTAGCACATTTCCATTTACAGATATTTATGCTTTATGCAAATTATAATACGAACCACTCAAGTGCATTTACGACTATTGATTGGTGCTGCTGATCTTGAAGCAGTGTCGCTTTTCTTCAGTTCCAAGAAAATGATCGAAGATCAGCAGAAAGGCAATTAAAGGTACAACTCTATATTTAGAATGTGTGTAACCTCCTCGTAGCTGTGGGTGAGAAATTCGAATGCCGTTTAATGAACAGGTGGAACGGCAGGAGGAGATATATAAATAATGCACACAGAGAGGCCTTTATATAAGAGCTGTCAGCTTGATTGCTAAAAGAATTACTTATGTTCACTCTCTTGCACAGGTTAAAATAGAAAACAGATGGCCCTTCTGTTGTAAAAGTGATACCAGGATATTAAATACCTGATAGCCCATAAAATTGCTCTGTTTGTATGGTGTGCTGTTTCCAGGCCCTGAGTGGTTTTACAAATTACAATCTGGTCCCTCCGGGGAGGTTTGATTCCAATGTCAGACTACAGAAATGTGTTGGGATTGCTACATTTCATTTAACAGAAATGATCGTGGACAGTTCTACAGATTCTGTCTGCTGTAAATGACAAGTACTACTTATTTAACCACTTACGGTCAGCGTGTTTACTTTAAATAATGCATTGAGTATCACGCTCTCACAACAGCATTTATTAATGCTGATTTTCTAATAAACTGCAATATACCGTTTGCATTGACTAATGTTAACATGTATAACTTGAAGGGGTGCAAATGTATTAGTATGTGCAGGTATTAACATTAATTAGTAAATTCTGCATAAGTAGGCTATATAGCTAACTGCATTTATTAATATTAGCTCATGTTAATTGCATTTAAAAGTACATTTGTATAATCAAAAGTGTATTTAGTTAATGCACTGTGAACTAACATGAACAAAATTTACTTAACAAAGATTAATAAATGCTGTTAAAAGAAATATTGCTAATTGTTAGTTCATGTTAATTAATGCTAATAAACAGGACCTTATTGTAGTGTAAATAGTATTGTATTCACTTATTACAATACCTACTCACAAATTAAACTTTAAGTCTTATTTTGTGTTTGTGTAATGGTTAAATGGCATTTCTTTAGAAATATACAGCCTGTAACCTCACAAAACAACTTTTAATTTAAATTTAATTTAAATGCCACACTGAGGTCTTTTCAGAAGGCAATCCCCACACACTTACGTTTCTGAACATGGAGTGGGAAAGGGAAATTAATAATTCATGTGGTTGTAAGCAACATTGCCTCCAAAACCAGCAAGCAAATGATACTTCATTCTGCCCATGGAACCCATACAGGTCTCCAGGACTAATTACTTAATGAAAAAGATCAAATTACCAGCTTTCTTCATCTGTGCCCCAGATCCAGTCCGAAGTTCAGCTCCAAATTTTGGCATCACCCTCACCGACATCAGCACTCAATCCTGTGAAAACCGACACTACTATCCTGAAATCTAAACAACTTTACTCTTGAGTTTCAAGGCTTTTTAAATATTGGTTTAGGTGCATGTGCTGACAGAACGAATAAAATAGAATACAAGCATAGTGTAGTTTGAAAACACATATACTGATTTCTTTTCGCCTGATGTGCATTTATTCGCTGATCTTTTTGCAGGTCACTTGGAGATGCATGGAAGCCTGACCATCGTATTGACCTATTAATATTAGATATATGATCAGCACACAAAAAAAGTTGTAACAAATTTGTTAAAAACAAAACAATAATTATTTTATTATTGTTAAATTGTATCAGAGGTATCGTTTCTACACAAAATGTTTTAATTGCATTTTATTAAATTTGAAAAACTTTAGTTGCCGATACATATCATGCAAAACACTTCGTTGACAGTTCACCTTGACCAACTTCATATAAAAGCCATGAGTAAAATGTTGCCAGATCAGCACTGTGATTTCAGTATATCTCCAATTCCAAAGTCACCTTTACTTGCAGGATTTGTGTTGGCAACCTAGATCCTTCACCATTAAACCATTACAACCTCCCGAATAGATGGACTTTTATATGTCCACCATGGTCAAGGATTTCGAATTCATTGAAGATATAGATGTCGAATCCGCCGAGGTTGCTCTTGCACAGTCCAACCTGTAATCTAGCTATGTTTAACTAAGTGATCTAAAATTGTTTTTAAACAAATACTAATGTTTTCGGTGATATCTAAATCTGAAGTGATGAAAACCTGTCACCCTTCACGCGGCACACGTCAAATCTGACCGCAATGGAATCGCTCGAGCTGCTTGCTGTTGCTATGGTTACACTCTCAGGCGAGCATAACTTTTATTTGTTAGCGTTTGTTCGTTAGACCTGCAGTTATATGGCTGTGTATTTGAACTAAGACGCCCCAACCTTTTGTTCCGATTTCCTTTAGGGGGGTTCTAGCCCTAATTCAGGGCTTCTGCGTTCCCCACACCCGCCTCAAATCGCAACCGCGTACTGAGCACTTTTCTTAATATACTCATTCATATAAACACTTGGACTGTCACATGAAGGCGGGGCTCCCTGTAACTCCACACTGACGTAATGAGGCTTGTCTTGGTCAAACCTACCAATGAAACGGGCCTTCTTGACTCCACCGGGGCTGCGCGCAGCGAAAGGGTGCCGGATCATTGCAACGCAAAGCGGCACTCCGCCGCAGGTGAGGCGGGGATGCAGCATCGCTACTCTGGAGCCGTCCATCAGCACCAACACCATCACCACCACGCGGAGCACAGGGGTGGCCCTAGACAGACCGCACACCCCTTGCCAAAACAGAGCCAAGAGAATCTGCCCAGCCCTTTCAGTCAGGAAGCACCAGTCAAAAGCCAAGGGAGCAACCCAAGTCTCGCAGACTGTTCTAAACCCTCCCCAAGTCGGCAGCAGAGTGTTGGAGGGGCTGCCAAAACTGCGAATTGCCAACAATATCACTGTTCGTGCAGCTGCGGATTGCAAGAGCATCAACAGCTGTTGCAGCAACAGCAGCATCACAACCCTCCACCTTCCCTCCAGCTACAGGTTCAGCAGCAGCGGCTGCTGAGGAGCAGCCTTCCCAACTGCTGCTTGAGGGGATCCGCGGAGCTGAGAAGCCAGCAGCCGTCGTTCCTGCAGGAGCAGCACCGTGACAAAGACAGCCTGAGATCGGGCGAGCCGCGGAATCTAGCGTGGACGCCTGATAGATGCCAGGGAGCCAGGAACTCCGTTTCGCCGCGGAGTAAAAGCAGCCCGCTGTCCTCTGACAGTCGCCTGTGGCTCGAGGAGAATAAACACAGACACGAAGGCTGTAAGGTAAGCCTGCATACACCGACTCCTCGAAATACGCATCGTTTATTTACATGCACTCTGTGAAGTTTATGCTTAACAGGTGGCCAGTTTTAGCAATGCGCCCTATTACGCAGGCAGCGCAATACTGGGAGGTCATGTTTGAAATCGCTTGCCATTTTTAACACCAAATTTCGGCCGTGTGGATGCAGAGGGCTGCTTTGTAGTTGCTAGGTGTTGGTATTTATGTTAACCTCGAAAGCGTGGAAAGGAAGAACAGGCGGGGGTGCTTGCAACAGGCTGTCCATAATTCCCATGATGGCGTTTAATAGTAGGCATTATATGAAGCATTCATTCATTCTAACACCTGCATCATGCATATGTAGTCTAACCCTGAATATTTTTAGCTTGCCTAGAAGTCAGTTTAAAATTAGTATTGGAATCTATCTCTCTGTCTATTTGTATCTGTCTATCTGTCTATCTGTCTATCTATCTATCTATCTATCTATCTATCTATCTATCTATCTATCTATCTGTATGCCAGCACATTCGTTGCCTGAATGAAGCAGGGGCCAGAAAAGCAAGGCAGAAAGGCAAATCAGTGTCATTCATTCCTTGTGGGAGAGCCGACCCTGTTTCTGCCTCGCTGTTCCATTTTCTGCCTGTGCAAGCCAAAGGAAAGCCCCCCTGAGTGGCACTAACATGTACTTTAGGCCTGTATTATTCATGACGGGTTAGACATCACTGCCAGAACAGAGAGACATTAGTATCAGTTTAGTTCACAATGCACAGCAGATGGAGGTAAAACCCATCAGCGATCTTTTTCCATGAAATCTCCTATAAGTCTTTCCCATTGTTTGCGTCAGTCTCTTGTTTCCTTCTCCGCTTGACTGGTTCTTGTGTTTAACTGCATTGTGCTTGTTCTAAAAAAAAGTGATTGCTCTACCTGTGGTGTTGGATTAATTTGTAGTTTAATTCATTGTTTGATGCACAGCGTTGGTAGGATGTAATATTACCCTGGGAGCTCAAACACATTTAGCTGTTTGTACAAATCCCACTTTTAGGAAAACCACGTTTATGCAGAATGCTTGCAATTATGTAAATATTTACTCCGAGTTTACAGTTAGAGTTTTTCTTGATTGTGCATGAGAGGGAGTGAAAGCACTGGGATGTGCCGTGGATGTTGAGGGAATGACTGGTTCAGTATGAGCGAGCAGGCAGAGGGGAGAATCTCCGGGTGTTGTTGCTCTGCAGCTGGCGTTCTGCTGCTTAATCAAGGGTAATTTGTGGAGAGTATAATTGGCTGAGCTCTCTCGTCTCTGTGTAGTCGAACTAAACTGCCCGAGAGCTCTGCAATGCCTACAGTGTGTGTGTGTTTGTGCTGGAACTATGTCAGACTATGTCAAACCCTGTTGCTGGTATATCGTAGATTATAAGGAATAGTTCATGCAAAAACAGGAAAAAGGCCCTCAGGCCACCCGAGTCTGTTTCTTTACCTGTCAACAGATTTGGGGAAATGTTGCTTACATCATTTGCTCACCAGTGGATTCTGTGCAGTGAATGGGTGCCGTCAGAAAGAGTTCAACCATCTGATTAAAACATCACAATAATTCACAGGACTCACAATTAATGTTTATATAGTGAAGAGATAATAATAAACAAATCTATTAAGATGTTTTTAACTTCAAACCAAGGCTTTTTGTCTAAAATGCGAGTCTATAATAACACTTCATTCAGTGAAAAAGTTTTCTCATTTGATTCAAGGGAGAAATGTACAAGCAGAAACCGTTCTAAACTAAATATGGTGGTGGATTTTGATATAAGGAAAACAAGGGATGGACTCACACCAGAGAAAGAGTTATGAATTATGGACTCGTATTTTGGCCAAAAAATTATGCTTTAAAGTTAAAATTGCGAAATGATGAATGTGTTTATTACAAACACACAGCTTTTTACTTTACAGTGTTTTAACTGATGAACTGAAGTTGCGTGTATTGCTTGTGGATTATGGTTTTTAACAGCTGTTTTGGACTCTCGTTCTGACGGCTCCCATGTGATGCTAAGAAGCAAACTCATCAAAATCTTTGACCTGTGTTCGAGTAAATGTTCAGTGATATTTCATTTTTGGGTGAACTATTCCTTAGATAAAAGAATATGTTTTAACATTATTTTGTATTACTGATACTATCAGTTTATGCTATTTTACATAGATATGATGCACCTTACTCTTTATCCTTATGCTGTGTTAGGTGCTATTCATTTATTTTTAAATGACTGATATTCTTGTTTTCTATAGCCTAATAAAAATATTTTGGGTTACATTTTATTTTGAGTGCCCTCGTTGCAGTGTAATTAAATATTTAGGTATTCAGTAATATCAATAGACAATGATTTACGGGTTAATACAGTTGATATATAGTTAGTTACCTGTAATTATACAGAATTTACTGTTATGACTACATTAAGCACCTGACGTGTAACAACAGTAAAATAAATGTTATCAACAACTTGGATTCAGAAACAATGATCTTGATTTCACTGCTTTTGTTCTTGTTGCCTTTTAGCCCATGAGAGCCACTGCAGTTATTTGTGTGATAGCACACTAAATTTCACTTGGGGAAATAAAAGAAATGATGGTATGAAGTCAATTGCTTGAGGATGTAACTGCAGTCTTTTTAACCTTAATGCAGGAAACCATTCTGAATGTGAAAACATTTTATTTATATCAAGTTTATTTGTTACTTTTCATCATGCTGGGGTTGGTTTCAACGCCATTGTTAGGTTACTGCTAATTGACCACTAAGTTGTTCCTAGGCTATTGCTTAAACACACACAAAAAAAAAATCCATAGATAAAGATGATAAAATACTTTTTTCACAGAAGATGGGCCTATGTTCTTCTTCTTTTTTTCATCATCTGCCATGCGAAAAAACATGTTGATTCAATTAGAAATGTAGTAGCTATGATTTGATTTATCATTTATATATTCCTTTATTACTGTAGCAGGATTAGTTGCACACCAGAGTTTTAGGATAGGAGCAATAATAATAGTGAAATGAGTGTTTGTGTAATACCTTCAGAACTGCAGCTAATTTTTTTTAACAGGGTTGTTAAAATAATTAGGCCTAAATTTACCCTTTATTTAGTTGAATGGCATATAAAATTTCCATCCAGTTGATTAGATGGTTTATGCCAGTCATGCAGTCTACTAAGAAACCAAATGTTTTTTTTAAATGCACAAGTTTTTTATATTTATCATAAATGAATCCACTTTGTTTCAATTGTATATTTTATGTGCAATTCAGGTACATAAATCTGATGTTTATGCTTAAATATTTTTTTGGAGTTCAGAATGATTAGTCACATGGTATTCACAGATCCTTTTGATTGGCTCAAAAAGTTCTGTGGTTCTCACAAGCAAAGATTTTTAATCCTCATCCTCCCTGCGCTAGTCAAGCAACTGGCATTGAAATGCTAACTGACAGCTTTACTCCAGTTAGCATGGTTCAATCTACATAAAAATCTCAACGGCTAAAACAAATCACACACAAATGTTTTTCTTATTTTGGCTCCTACATGGTACAGCCCTGAGGTGCAAATTTATGCAACACAAGGCGAGGGAAGATGTCTGGTTGTAAAGATCACATTTTGATAGTGAAGAGCAGTTAGAAAAGATATTCTTGAATAGCGGGATCTGTAATCAGCTCTCAGGTCTGCTGCAGACATTTCATTACAGAAGGAGACCTGAGGAACAGAGAGTCCGATGCCACATCTGAATGAGTGCAAATTCAATGTCAAAATAGATTTGCTAAATTGGATTTGTACGGACCAAAGCTTGCAGAGAGGGGAATGAAGGAGCAGGGAGGGGGGGGTGAAGTCTAAGGGCCCTTCAGCTTTGACACGCACAGAAGAGAATATTGGTTAATACGGGAAATTAGCGAAATGTGAAATTGTGAGGTGAAGACAATGAAAACGCCATTCCAACGTGGCACAGTCCTAGCCTGTTGCATTAAAATGGAGATGAGCAGATGTTGTTTTTGTGACTGATATATGATCCGTTTTGTAGACGTATCCCAAATCAGCATCAAATTGCACTCGGAGCATACAGCTGTGTGCTTTTAACTGACTCTACAAGGTCATGCAAAGATTTTCTAGATTTGTGCATCTTTGTTTGTTACAGCAGCTGTGCTGTCATTTATGTTGGAAGTTATAGTGTGGTGCATCCCATTGGAAAGAAAAATCACAAATGAGATCTCTGTAATATCCCAATTCTTTCTCTTGACAGCAATGTGATTAAATAGAGAGCAAATGGAGACTTTTGCTTAAAAATGCAGTAATCAATGTGCCTCCTCTGGAGTTTCAGAATGGATCAATGTCACTAACTGTGCTGAGATTTGCCAAGATCCTAAAGTCTGCAATCAAAATTCAGGGACTTTTCGTATAATATACAGTATAATATATATATACATATATATATAATATATATATTGATTGATTGATAGATAGCTGTTCTTGTGTATATATATATATTGATTGATTGATAGATAGCTGTTCTTGTGTGTATATATATATTGATTGATTGATAGATAGCTGTTC
>JAUCNO010001632.1:5382-44750 GCA_032353835.1 Enteromius viviparus | reverse complement strand
AGTTTATGTTCACATACAGCTACATGACACACTGCATGAACAATATTTTTTGAAAAAGCATAATAGGGGCACTTTAACCTACAGTACATTTGCTAAGAAATACACACGAAGCTAAGGGTATAGCTTTATATATATTTGAGTTTAATTTGCTGATTAAAATCAATGCAAATTAGACATTTTATTGGGCTACAGATAATGTGTCTATAATTATTTACATTATGTAAAAGCAAAATTACTAATTATGCATGTGTTCAACTAAATAAAACATCAGTGACCCATAATAGACTTTGAACTGAAATTCTAAAGGCATTCAGGTTGGTTAGAATTGGATTTCTAACGTGGCATACATCACATAACCTTGTCCTTGTTTTAAACAATGCAGGCTATGGTTATTCAAACATTTGAGTTCAGACTATTAAAGTATCGCTAAGTTTGGGTTCAAATGAAAAAACACCTTGCTCATGTTATTCATCCACTGGTAGCTAGGCCATCATGGCCTCAGTATGTAGCTGTGAAAGAGAAAGGGCCCACGCTTTACCAGTCTGGACTACCATCCTGCAGATTTAAGCTCCGTCATTAACACAGCTGCATCTAGAGAAAGACATGGTAAAGGTTTAACACACTTCATGGGTGAATACAATTTAAATGAGGCAGAGCTTGAAATTAATCTTCATATACAGAGCTAGGAGCTTTATGAGCAGACATTTTTTAATTGCACTAACTACAATTATACTCTATAAGGGTGTCATACCAATTCTTAATCAAATCTTAATCATAATTCAATTACTCTGCAACAACAACTGTACAAATAAGTATAGAAATGTTGGGTAAAGTGAAATGGTAGCCTACCATTAAATGGGTAATTCTACAGAATTGGTCAGAGATGGAAACATATAGACTTCTAGTTTGCTTCTTTTTGACAAAACATCCCATGTTTCGGTAGTGACAGCACATTTTTGGTAGTCACAGTAATGCTTTGGAAGCAACCACATCACATAATGAACTTTAACACGCATACTAATACAAAAATATAGTAAAATACATAATTAATAAATAACATTTTCCAGATATTGATTATGTGTCACTACCGAAAAAATTGTGACATATTTGAACCTAGCTTAAAGATGCTATATAAATATTATGGAATGACTCCCAAAAAAGTGTGCTTAAATTGTAGAAAAAGGTTTTACTGCTTATGTGATGTTCCTAAAAGTTAAACAGTTTTTTACAGCAGTTTTTATTTATTGTGCCAATTCTGTAAAAGGGCCCATATATAAAACTAAAACCACCAGTAGGTGGCGTTAAGTCTCAAAAAGAGATTCATAGAATCGTTTATTAAACCTACAGTCTACAAATATTAAATTATTAAATTATGTAGGCTATAAAAACTTGCTTATCCAACTGTTGTACAAAATAAATCAAATTGGCAAATTGAATAAAATAAAGTGAATGAATACAAAGTTATGTCATCATTTACTCCAAACGAATATGAATTTCTTTGATCTGCCGAACACACAGGAAGATATTTTGAAGAAAGTTTGTAACCATATATACATCATATTTTAAATTTCACGTTTTAATGTAGGAGGCACAAAGAAACATCAAGCTGACCGTCCTTATGTTAAAGTAATTGCTTTATATATGATTGGTGCAGCTCTTGCAGTACCGCTGCTGACCCTCTAGATGTCGCGAACACCTCGTTAAAACCACTGGCTGTGCATTTATTTTTCAGGTCTCTCTGAGAAACATTAAAGGCGACGTAGAGTGATTGATACCCCCCCCTTAAGTTAAAATAAGAAAACACTAAATATAAAAGATGAGGTGTAATAAAGATATATAAGCGGTTATAAGGACACAAATCTTTATGCAACAACTATTACCTCATTAGAGATGTTAGATGAGATGCTGATGATAAAAAGTAGACTTTCAAAGAAAACTATTTGTTAGTTTGTAAATTTATATCTTTATGAAATAAAAATGGTTTGTACTTTATTCCCTAAGTTATTTGTACACTGTACTAATACAGTGTGCAGGTCACTCAACTTGCTATGTGACCTGGCTCCTAAATAAGCTTCAACGTAAGCAGACTGACTGTATCACTTTTTCTGTCAAGTAGTCATATTTCGATAGCATGTATTATATGCCTTCTTATAATATCAGATTAGTTTAAAGACATTCTAAGAATGGCTCAACTTCTAACCGAAGGTTTAAAACTGCTCATATTCTGACAATAGACAATAGGTCTGCCTGGGTTCTCTAATGGCAAACAGTTATCTCAGTGAATAAAAAAGAAGAGTCTTATCTTTACCTTAATATTTGCTTGACGCGTGGTGGTAGAGGAAGAATTTATATTTTTGATTTTTTATATTCTTTTTTTTTGTATGTCTCGTTATGGAATAATCATGGGCAGTGTTGGGGTGTAACTACATGTTGTGAAGTTATTCACATAATTTCAGGAGGAGTGCACCCATCTTCCGATTCCAATTAACATCAATAAGTATGAAAGAAAGCCTCTGACCACTTTCATTGTTAGTTCTTTCAGCATCTCTCCTCCTCACTATCTCCACTTTCTATGCATATTTATGTATTAATCTTTCTACCTATAGGGGGCTATTGGAGTACGAGCAGAATAATCTCTCTGAGCCCTCCACTGCAGACATCAAGCCAAATCGGTTTACCACTAATGCTAATATTACATGGGCACACATAAATGGAATGAATAATTTCATTAAAAAAATAAATGTAGGCTTAGTAATCGGTGAGAAAACACGTAGGCCTAAATATTAATGATTACAAAGGGGGTAACATATTTACGTATTATGATAAACTGATATTAAGATTTCCAAAGTAAGCTTCCCAACACTGATCGTGGGAAAAATTCACACATAAATCGTCATAAGAAGCCAATAGAGAATCAGTCTACAGCATATCTGCAGCTACTAATTCGTTCACTAGAGGGCGTCAATGAGCTCACAACATGAAGAGTTCGATTCATGCTTACTTAGCAGTCCCTGGGCCTGTACCATGATGGTGACTAAACAAACTCAGAGTTACAGGATTAGTTTTGGGTTGACAAATCCAAACTGATTTAATCAGGCATTATTGGTACCATGATAAAGCTCATCAACTTTCTTTGTGAACCCAGGCTTGATGTAGCACGTGCACATGAAAGTGTGACATCAGCAATAAGCAGCCAATCACATGCTTTTAAAATTTCAATCACTTGTTCAGAGAGAGTCAGATTCACTACCAAAGATTAAAAGATTGAGCAATATGAGGAATTTAATCACATTTACACAGCAAGATAAAACTATCTTTTAATGAAAGGAGGAAAAAAACAAACTTGCAAGTAAGCTGTAGTATCTATATTATCTATATTAATTATCTATATTAGTATTATCTAAAATAATAATCTAAAAAAAATCAGATGATTTTATCTTTAAACAATGTTTTAGCGTCCTTTAAAGAGAAGCTGGGGGAGTGGCTTTATTGCATCAGACATGTGTCACCTTGCTGGAAGCTGATTGGTCAAATTTCGTTTTGGGCTCTCTAACCCAGAATATAACCTGCCCCGGAGCAGGTTAGCTGTGCAGCGCAAGTTACCATGGCAATTAACACCAATTAAAGCAGAGTTTCTTTCATGGTACCTAAAACCCAGGATTGGTGCAAACTAAATTTACCTGGTTAGCCAGCTAATCCGGCTTCATGGTACAGGCCCCCTGTTACTTTCAGTGTTTGCAGATGGTAGCAAAGCAATCCTCTCAACACGTTTATTTAGGTATACGGGGACATAAATGTATAGCCTACTGTTCTATATACCGTTACTGTAATTACCTTCTATTTAACATATTAACGTATTGTTTTTAATACTCAACTAGTTTATCTGGTTATATTACTATTTACAAGTACATTGATTAATTCTGCGACATATTCTAACTCTGTATTCTTACAAATAAATTTTATTTTATTCATTTGTTTATTTTATTTCCCCAAAAATTAGGTTTTTAAGAAATTTGTTTTTATATGGTTAGGCACACAGACGCTGGTAGCCTATATGTGGCTTTCGTGAACTCTGTTACAAACATTATATCCCCTTATTCTTACTCTCAACCTTCCCATCACAGAAAACGTTCTGCATGTTTAGATTAAAATAATAATAAATACATGCTATGCTTAAACCATTTGGTTTACGACGACACAGGGAATTTAGCATTTATGTCCTCATAAAACATAATAGAAACATGTACACTTTTTCACAGCATCGGAAGGTCACTTTGTATCTTGCCATGCCTGATTAATCTCATCAGTTCCTGCGTCAACCTTACCAACACACAACGTTATTTAAAACCTTTTACCAAACAAATAACGAGCAATTTCTGCGTTAGAAGCGTAGTTCTATATTTCTATGCGTCGTGCAAGGTGTGTACTTCTAGTAAGTTATGTATCAAGAGGTTGTTTGTGTTTTCAAAAGTCATAGAATTGAGTTCAGCCTCTGAATACGTTTTAAATAGACTAATTTAGAATACGAGTGTTTCATATATAAAAGTAACAGTGAACTTTAATAAATCGATGTTTTGTGCACATCTCATCTATTTGATGTTCCAAACAAGTGAAGAGGATTAATGTCTTGTTTTTGAAAAATGAGGAATATTTGGGTCAAATAACGGGCCACAGTTGCGAGTCGCGACCTAATTTTTAAGGGGTGACACCTATAGACCAGGAAAGCTTACCTTGGTTACCATTACAGGCACCCATTCTCGGTTGCAAAATTGTATTAACGAACGTACATGAATTATTTGCCTAAATACCTCCGAGTTGACAGTTGCCATGTATTTTCGATGAATGTGACAGATTGCGCTCAGTAATGCGATAACTCCGCATCAGACCGTCTGCTAAATCAAACAATATTTGCTTTTAAATCAAATATAGCCTTGTTGTCTGCTGACATGCGTCGTTTAATGTCACTAAGCAAAGTTCAGTGAAAGTAAACTAATGATTAACATAAATGATTAACTATTTTTAGAGGGAAATAATTCCCTAATTTAAAATGTTTTCCAAGGACGTTATTACTTAAGCGAGCTGTACCCCACAGAAACATATGAAGAATATGTATTGAATTGAATACGCATAGGCATATGCATTTTGTATCATTGTTCGTTTATTTAGCATTTATTCATTTATAGACTCATTTATAGACTAAGAGAGTCATATAGATATCCAGTTATTGTATTCAGGTTACCAGCACTTTAAATTAATCAGGTTACTGAAGCCCAAAATATAAAAATGTTTTATAAAAACATTGTAGCATAAACACAGTAAGGTATTGCTAGCTCTTTGTTTATGGTGAAAAAAAAATAGCTTCAGTTAAGTGAATTCTACATAAATTAATTGTCTTCAAAACAATGACTTTTCAACTATAGCCTAATAATTTTATTTTTTTTTTAATCAAAAACAAAACAAAACAAAGTTTTAAGCTGACAAATAAGTTTTGAAGGTAAAATCAGCGAAGAATAGAAAAGAAAACTCGTTTTTCAGTCTTTTCATCAGTAACCAACAAGCATGATTTACGACTCCAGTTCTGAGCAACAATTTTGAATAGCAAAAATATTATATGTAACAAGAAACGTGTTTTATGCGCATATACATATATTAAGAGAGAGAGAGCAAGCCCGCTCAAAAATGGAGCTCTGTGGAAAGTCATAGTGCAAAATCACTGTTGCATTTGTGATCAGACACAGTTAAAAAAAAGGAAAAAGATATAGCAGCGATGAGAGAGGTAGTGAAGGAGACTGGTGATGGAATGCAACTATAACGCAAAATAGCAAGACTGTTAAACGTCATCTCCTCATAAACAAGCTTTCCAGCATTAACTCAGCGTATAAGATTGCATTTATAGCATATTAGCCTCACTACTGAGAGAGCTTTTCTTTACATCTTTTGCCCGAACCTTTTACGACTTCTCCGCCTCTCTTACAGCATAGGCTCTGTAACATATACAGCGATATACACGTTAGTTAAATTCCAAAGAAGACGCAAACAACATTTGTCAATTGTGCTTAATTCTCGAGATAGGCTACAAACCATGTTTTTTTTTTTTTTTTTTAAATACTAGTACAACACACTTGGTGTCCTAGGTTAATAAGCCTTTTCAGAATAATTGCTACCACCTTGTTTAAAAGAGAAATAATTTACTTGAACACTGCTGATGTGATCCGTACACAATGAGATACCAGATCAAATTTATTAAAGATTTATGTAGCCTAGATTTATAAAAAATACTAACCAAGTGAAAAAGAATTGCACCAATAGATGAAAAATAACAATCCTTTTTGGAACCGATTAAATTACGTGGCCTATATTACGTACGGACCTCCGAAGAACTAGTTAGTGTAGACGCTCAATAGATCATGAGCATACTGAATGTTGAGAAGTTGGAGTCACGTAATTTTAATAAAAGATGTTTCGTGAATCCCGATTTTTTTTTTACTAAATATTTTGTAGTAGGATATTTCACGATGTCACTCACAAACTGCAGCTAGAGAACCCACTGTATAATCTCTTACTGAGATATAGATACAGATTAGTTTTAAATAATGTTAACAGCGATAGACTAGCCTTATAATTTATCTCAAAATAAATCCGTATCCCAGGAATAAAATTATGTCAAAAAATGACAACATTCTGGTAGAAGTAGGCCTAATATTCTCCTCCAGCATTATGCTGCACTGAGATACGTGTTCGTAATTATAGATAGGCCCATCACATTAGTTACAGAACCATTGTAAAGTTTCTCAACATTAGAATACACTGGCTTGTGTTTATAGTCAAAAACTTGGCACAGCAAGAAACACACAGGGCCTATAGTTCCTTTTTGTAAGGCCTAGTACTGTCAGTGCAGTGGTCAAATATACAGTCATAGACCACAACGTGCACTGTTATTAATTCCAAATCCAATATCCTCTAAAAGCTTAATTTTTGAATCAATTAAGATCGTGTTGAAAACTTTTTTGGGATCCACCACGTGACCAGGCGCATGTCATTTTACTAAACAGGGCCTTTTAAGATTAAAGCAGAGCACCTGCTCAAGAGACCATTGCACAGCATGCACAACAAAACCATTCAAACATATTCGTTGCTCAGTAAATGCATCTTATTTTATTGTTAGGGTATATGAAACTATGATGAGTTCGGAGTTTATTGATCCCAAAGGTTACATGCAGTCGCTTTCCAAAAGTAAAATACAAATGAAAATGAAGAGATGCCCCATAGTCCTTCAAAAATGCTGTGTTGATATTAAAACATTTCTTTTAACGAAATCCCATTAAAGTCAAACGACGTATGGCCTTTTAAAAAGAATAAATGTAAACAAACGGAATATGCGACTGAAAAGTCCTGGGTCAATTGCAACCTAAAATAACAACGATATCAAATAAAGTTGATATCAACAATTAAGACGTTTATTAGCATGTTTATTAACAATAGATCATGACATTACATTCTAGAAAAATACCTCTATCAAGGCCCTCCATATCAGTTTTGCGAGCAGGTCAGCCGACAAACATCCACAACTCCGTTCCATGTCTCATTTTGCTTTTGATTTATACGTGTCTGAAGATGTTTTACTCTAAACGTTCATGTACAAGCGTCCTTTGGAAAAGGTCCACATGTTTAAGAGCCAAGGTCGACCAAGTTTGAAGACATAGGGTTCAGTATAGTGTCGTGTAATGAATGGTGGTGATGCACGGAATCTGCACTAGGCACTGGGATGGCGCTGGGACCGGGTGGAGGAGCGAGGCCGTGGAGGGACTGAAGCCCGGAGTTTGACGTGAGGAGCAAGGCCGGGCTTGACGAGGTGTGATCTGGGGTACCAGACGGCGTTTTGTCGTCGTCCGAGCTTCCTAAAATAGTCTTATTTCCATTCATGGAAGACGTTAAAGGGTTGTGACTGTTTGTGTTCGAGTTCTCATTATTCTCCCTGTGAAAATGAGAATTTAGAGTTATAAGGCAACATTTCCGACAAGTTTAGCATTCAAAGCTGTTAGTGGGCTGTAATTAAAATCCACTCATCTGCTTTAAAACCATGCAGGAACATCCAATAAATTAAACAAACAACTAAATATGTACTGACATATAAAACACACCTACTACTACTAATAACAACACACAATAATAATGTCATTATTCTAATAGTATTTATATATTTTATAGGTAGGCTAATAAACAACATTAAAATTAGCCAATTCAATATAGCCTATATTAGGCTATTTTATTTAATTATTTACAACATTAGGCCTAATATTATTAGGATATAATTTGAAGACAACGGGCTGGTTCTGTGGGTATTGAATGTTTATATCAGAAATATAGTGTTAGAAAATAAAAAGCGAATTAAAAAATAATTAAATTATTTATGAAATAACATCTATATCTAAAAAATATCTTAAATATCTATGCGCGTTGCTATTAAAACACATATTATCAGACTACGTAACACACACGTTTTGTGTTGTCTGTAACAAACATCCATCTGTTGCACTTCTTAATTCGTGTCGATATCAATAATTTCTATTAAAGAACGTTCAAGAATATTAGCGAGCTAATGCAAGAAAACATGATGTATGTAGGCCCTAATTATTAACATGGTTTGGAAATATATATCCTGGGCTGAGAACAGTGTCGCCTACTGATTTATCAGAATTCTCAATCACAACGTGTCAAGTAAAGGTTCTTTCATGAAGTATTAATTAAGTAGAAAGTATCGGGAAACGTATGAGCTAGTTTAATGGTTTACACTGTGGTTTCAACTTGACTACCTGGCCTGCGACTGAAATAAGACACCCGTTTAAGGAGTATGCAACACGTTCTAAACAAGAATATACGTTCAAATAACTTTCCTATTAATCATCAGTGGTCTGTTTCATCTGAACTTAGGCCTATATTACACCATAATAGGCTGCACACAGTACATTTTATGAATTAAAAAAAAGGATTAAAAAAACTAAGCTACTCCGTTTAAGAAAGGTATGCATATTGTTAAAAAAAATGGCTAATATTAATAGCCTAAATCTATACTGGCATATATATATAAAATATATATAAAACGTCATTAAGAGAACTAGAAAAAACAATCTCATTTATAATGACTGTCTGGCTATCCATCTGTGGGATTTTTTTTAAAATGTAAGTTTCTGTTAAGATGGTTATAGGTACTGACCACTGAATTAATGCAAATCACACTAAATGAATGAATGCACTGCATGTAAAGAAAGTGTTCTAATTATTTTAAACACCTAATCCAAACTGTTTTAAAAGCTGTAGTTAATAGCGTAGCACTAGACCCGTACCTTTCTTTAGCCTCCGCTGCTCGGTCGCGTTGACGTCTGTTTTTAAACCAGTTACTGACTTGTGTTGTCGTTAACCCCGTTGCCTCTGCTAGTTCCCTCTTCTCCCGCGGGGAAGGGTATGGGTTATGGGTGTACCATTCCCGCAGCACGCTCCTGCTCTTTTCTTTAAAGCAGTAACTTGTCTCCTCTCCGTCCCAAATGGAGCGGGGTAACGGAAACTTTCTTCGGACGCGGTACTTCCCAACAGCCCCAAGAGGGCGGCCCCGGAGCTTCTCAGCCTCGATATAATGCGCTTTGAGCCATAGCTGCTGCAACTTCGGATGGTTGTGCGGGGAGAACTGGTGGCTCTCCAGAATCTTATAAAGCTCTCTGAAATTTCCCCTATGAAAAGCGACCACAGCTTTTGCTTTGAGCACACTCTCGTTCTTGTGGAGATGTTCGCAAGCCGGCAGAGACCACAAGAAGCGCCCGAGACGTTCAATGTTTCCACCCTGCTGAAGGACCTCGCAGACGCACGCCACTTGCTCTTGCGTAAAGCCGAATGTGGGAAGCATAGACATGGTTTGTCACGAATAAACGCTCACTTTTCGAACTTGTGTCTGTTCTAACGATGACAGTGACAGTTCTTCGACAGATTTTAAGTAGAACCTTTGGGAGACGCAAATTTAGAACGACTTCTCGAGTAGACGAAGTCAAATCCCACTCCGGGCGTAGAGAGGCACAAAACTTTAGATCCGTTCATGCAAGCATAATACACCGTATATCCATCTAAAGCGCACGAGAGAAAGTTGTTCCTCCTGCGCGAGTCTCTCGCCACCTCTTCTATGTCGTTTCAGCATAACGCACTCCCGAAGAAGGACCTCGCTCTCTTGTTTTAATAATATTATTCTAAGCTGGCAAGAAAAGCGATTATGTGAACTGTGATTGGTTGGATATCTGACCCGGGGATGATGAGGATAAGACAATAGTTTTAGTCAAATTATTTGCCATGGTTACGCTGTCATTCAAGGTAACCTGATATGCTTTGAGGTGGCTCCTTGGGCTGGCTGACTGATTATTCCCTTCATTTAGAGCCCGCCCACCGACGTCGAAATATAGCCTCGACTTTCCCTGTATATTACATTTTTGCCCGGGGTTTGACAGACACTTCTAGCAACCAAAGAGCGCTGATCTTTGAGGTAGTGAAGTAGCAGCAGTTGAGACGAGAGCGCCAGAGCAAGACTGCGCACCAGACGCTCTCCAAACCAAGGAGCCGAAGTGTGAGTGACCATAAGCAGACAATCCACCCTACAAACCTACCACCACTTTGTAACTTGTTGATCACATCACAACTTTTTAAGAGTGTGGGAAACCCTTAGAAACCACACACAGGCTGTCTTTAATTCTTTTGCAGCGCATTATTAATACTGCTATCAAATGCAATCAAATAAAATCACAATTTGACAAACATGTTTTTGCAAGCACACGCAGTCTGCATTTTGTATTCCTGTTCAATTCTTTTTTTATTTATAAACGGACCAGTAGTGCTGTGTTATGCATTATTTAGCAGTTGTTGAGGATAAACAAGGGGGTATGTTTCTCCAAGTGCACACGAGTGAAAGCCAGACATTATGGACTGGAGTGCAACAGGGTTGGAGGGCGTTTTTAAGTAGTATAGAGCGGTTTTAAAGGATACACGTTAGAAAGAACAGCGATTGGGTATCATACCACAAAGGCATAAGAAACACTGCGAGGGACGTTTGTAACGGTAAGGCATCTCAGATTCATTAAACATGCTGTCGACAAAACGTAATCGAAGTAATAATATAATGTTTGTAATTTTACTGAGCTTAAAGCTTACTAAATCTATAGAACATTCGCTTTTCTAAACGTTAAGAATGTAAAACACCGCGCGTAAGTGACAGGCGCGAGAGGCGCATCTTTTAATGATGCTCATTACGCACACCGTTATTGGCATATCATCAGTCAGTGTCTGCAGTCTGAACTGTAACTCACCATGCAGTGGCACAGAAACAAAGTTCTGCTTTAATTAGGAACACTCTCTGATTTCAGCTGAATGGTACTTGAGGCCACAAGAAAGCTCAGCAAAATCGCATCTTACATGAAATAAAAACGCTGACGCTGTTGAGACATGTCAACCTTGTCATAAAGCGCAGGGAAAATTGCTTAGTTTAAGGTCTAGTGTCTATGCAGTTTTTTTTTGCATACCCACTGCATTGCAATAAAGGCCTGTGATGTGACTTGAAAAAGGTTTCAGAACCTGCACAGCATATTATCCAAAAACCCGTGTGTTTTGCAAAAGCATGTAACATTTAACATTACTTTCATGGAAAGACTGCAGTGCTAAATTTTCAATACACCCCTTAAACGGGTCATTTTTCATTATATACTAGGTACTATATTCTTCTATGCAAGTTCTGACAAATAAATGATCATCGAATGTTTCTGACGTATTTTTGAATATACATGCTGATCTAATGACTCGAGAAATCTAGCATTTGTTAAATTCAGTGTTGCACTCTTTACATCACCAACAATTATAACTGCTATTATTACTGCACAAAATATGAAGTAGTCTATATAATTATCTACTTAACACGAACGAAAGAAAAATCCTACACAGATCACAGCTAAAATGATACTGTACGTGCTGAATTGAACGTAGTTTAATGACTTTTGTTGATGTTGTCATAAATAAGTGGCTTAACTAAATATTTGGCTATGCAAAATAATAATAAATATAAGCAGAGCTGTTAATGCCAGCTTCAGAGACGGCTGCTGGTATTAATATATGACGCGAGTAAACATTTCACGTTACTTTGATCCCATTGCTTATTAATCTGCCATCTCATACTTAATCAGCATCAATTGGAAATTAGATATTGGTATTAACACAATATGATGGTCAATGAAATACAGGTATCCCACGTTATCAAGTTATGGCTAAATAGTGAACTTATTCTGATCGTCACAAATTGACACCTACTCACACCTATATTTTCCATTTGTGACACACTGATGAAACTAACAATGCAGTAACATGAAGCAATGGAAAACACACACTGAAAGGATTTTGGATGCTGTGTGTGTGTGTGGTGGGGGTATGTCAGTGACAGGCCAAATCAAGGTACTCGTCTCGCCTTGACACTGTTTGTAAACGGCATGTTTCCACGGATCATTTTGATCAGAGCTTCGCAGGACCTGCGCTGCTCGTCTGCACGGTGATTATTACAATGCTGATGAATGGGGATCGCGTTTCGTCTAATAGCCGCCCCCTGTTTTGACAACCTCCCACAGCTAACCGGAGAGCGCGCAGCCGCGACCTCCACTAATTGGACTGATTATTGCAAGATGTTTTTTCCTCTCTCGAAAGCGCAGGGTGGCGGCAGTGCGCGGCTTCTCCGTGGCTTGCGCCACAAGACCTGATGAGTTACATTCTTTCAGACATGTCATGTTTAGCGGGAATAGAAGGAATTAAACCCAGACGTGTGGTGTCAATGCGCGGTTCAGCGGAAGCAAAACAAGACACCCATCGTAATTAAAAACTGAAATGTATTAACGTTTCCGCATGAATAGATAACCAAGTTAAACTCAACAATAAAAAAGACTTAGTCGACATAAGTGTGCATAATGCTGTCAATCATGAAACACTTATATGTATTTCCTAACTCAGACTTTACAAAATAGGAAAAATGCATAGGCCTAAATTTGACACCCGCGTGGCTAAAATACCTATACCTGCACACACAAGGTCTTACGTTTTTAAAGGTTTTTTAAATGGGTCCAAATAATTTTGAACTTGAATATGACGAATGCCAACTAATTTATTAATATTACAGCCTATCGATACAAGCACATTTTGTACATGCCATTGCGTTTCTTTAAAATAAATAAATAAAAATAAATAATAGCTATAATTCAAAACTAAATACAAAATATGGTAATTTAATCTCTTTATATAGAGAATGATGATGGCGCCCTTTAAGCAACAAGTGTTTTATTTTATTTTTTTCAAATGCGGGCTTGGTGGCGTAACGGCGGGTTGGTATTATAATTAGTGAAAGACATTTCACCCATTGTGTCTGTCTCCGTACATTTGAAACTATTAGGAGTATTTGTGGTCATTGGTGGACAACTTTTTGTGACGTGCACAGTGTTCCCAGGATACTGGACTCGCGCACGAGGAAAATCTCAACGGGAACAGTAGCCTGTAGTTCTAAACGCCGGGTGAGCCAGTACGCTCAACTCACTAGAGAAATGCGAAACAAAGATTAGCTTAAATTGCTGGCCAAATCTAGGTTGATTTCTTTTTTTGGACAATAGCAGTATATACAAGATGGCAGTAATAAGCACGACAGAGAGAAAATACCTATGCATTTAATTTACTTAATAAATATTAAAACCATCTGAAGGTAAATTATAAATATTTGAGCATACATTCGAAATAAATGACAAGTCGGCTAATCTATAACTAAAGAAGTGTATCAAGTCATAGGCAAACTCACTGCTGAAATTTTAGTCGGTGTAGGACATGGACATCATAAAAACAGACAATTATTGTTTTTTTTTAATCTATTTTGCGAAGTCCGAACGTATAGGTCTGGTTGGCCGTACGTGTGCATAAATATCAATTGTCTGAAGCATTTTAATGAAATAAGATAGGTAGTTTTATATTTAATAGATCGTATGGTACCTGATATCTCAGCAATTATACAAGTATTCAACGTGTGCATCGGTTATTGACTTATAACCATGTGGGCTATTGTAAAACATCCAGCTGAAAATTGTGCAGATTTACACATGAACAAAAGATCAGCATACTCTTTGATTTACAGAGCTTACATAACGGTATTTATCAAATAAACAATAAAACACCAACAGCTGTATGAAAGCAAGCAAAAGGTAACATGAACACCCAGACAATTCTTTACTGTTGTCCTAGATATGAACTTTTATGCCTGATAAAATGTTTATCTTTTTGATGAAAGTAAAAAAAATTTTTAAATGCACTCATATTCACAATTCTGTGTCGCCTAAATATAATAAAGGATTTTGTTTGTTTAGGACAAAAATTGCTGCATTTGTAGAATAAATAAGACAATATGAAGTCACATATTGTAAACATTATGTGGCAATTGTTTGCACTTTGAGTAGAAGTGTGTACAAACGTTTACATATCACTGGCTATACATGACTATGATTTAACACAGATCATCAGGTTGAAGAAACACCTGTAAAAAATAGAAACTTTGTTTAGGATTTAGTTTGATCTTTACAACTGCTTCACAATTGGATGATAGCAATAATACAATTACAGATTCGGTCAACTCACTATTTAAATGATTGCTCTAAAATATGAATTTAGAACATTCTAAAATGTATCTTTAGTTATTTAAAGTTATACATTCATTTCTCAATACTGTCTATAAAGTGAAAACATGATGATAACATATTGGATTTAGTAAATTAACCTGCTGAAATGTGGTGGCTTGCTGATGTTGAAAGAGTAGGATTTTATAACAGAGAAATTTTTGACTTTGAAGAAAAAGAATGTTCACATTACTTTCATTTTTTTTCTTTCAGGTCATCTTTAGTTAACCTAACCTACCATTACATTTACTTTTATATATCTGCATATTTGATCATTTCTGGTTGTTGTCTACCGGCAGGGAACAAGGAAAGTAGCACTGAATAGTATTATTTCATTATAAATTTAATAGAAGTAATTTTAATATTGTTAAGAAGCAATAATGACTTCAATGAGAACATTTATAAAATGGTTTAACTTTATTAAAGTGAATTTTTATTTTCTAGGAGATCAACAAGAAACCTAATATTGGTTAGTTTCCTTACATAAAATAATTTTGATAAAATACCATTGATTACAGCCACCTCGGTTTATAAACAAGAACTACAAAAACATTCTATATTTAAAAATAAACAAAAGTATTCCAATGTTAATGCATGTTGAAATAACCATACTGTCTTGGTTAAAAACCAGATTACATTCCATGTGTGACTGGTATATGAAAGACAACCAAAACAAAAAAGTACAGTACATGCTTTAGCATTTGATATCAGCTATAGTGTAGTTTTCCAATTGATGTCTTTTGGCCACAGCATGAACATGAGAGTGTGTGTGTGTGTGTGCACGCACATGTGCTGGGGGTCTTCATGAGGACAGTGGAATTACTGTCAATTGAATACAAATTGCTATAATACCATCAGTCCAGGCCACCCACACTCTCATACGCACAGGGCTGATGGATGGCTACATGTGTCCATTCCAAAAGAGAAAGCCAATCTATAAGGTTTCAGTCACTTACAGCTATCACTTTCGCCTTTTCATTTATATTTTATTGTGCAAAGGTTTCTACGAATTCATTATTTTATTAAAAATTTTTAACTGTGTTTGATCTGAAAAGGCAAATTCTATTCTATTCTATTCTATTCTATTCTATTCTATTCTATTCTATTCTATATACTGTGAACACAAGTCAGTATACTCAGCCTCTGCTAGCCTTAGTGCTTTACAATACAATAATCTCCATTATAAATCAAAACTTTTACACATGATAGACAGCAAAATGCCTTATTGTTTGACCGTTTATATTGTTAATGTGACAAATGTAACCATGGCTTATGGAAACAAACTTAATTTCATAAAAGTAAGACATCTGTTAGTAGCTGGTACAGACCGTGTAACGATGCAGCTCTCTTTGTTACTTATTTCGCAAGCACAAGTTAGACCAAAAAAACACTGATATCACAGGAGATGTCTGTTTTGGCTTCATGTTATTGCATTTTACATTTCAGACCACACACCACAGTTACTTCACAAAAACGTGCTGCAGAAAAATGTCAAATGTTGTAGCAAAATGGTGACATTTCATTTTGATCAGATAGCTAATCCAACCAATTCAAACTGTTATTGTACATTGCACTGCTGAAAAAGTTTTATTCCTACACGCCAACTCTGAATCTAATTGTGAAATAAATATGGAAAAAAAAAAAGTGCGTGTGGCAGCTGGAGCAGACGTTTGGACAGTAGAGCAGTCCTCAGCAGTCACGCATTAAGGAGGACTTTACACCCACAGGTCAGGGCAGATTAAAGGCCTGATAGCTGTGAGATGTTGCACAGTAGAAAGAAGTGTCTGTATGCATTACAAATCACCCAGAGGAGAGTCAACAGCTGGATTTACACATAAAATATATGCTTTAATTACTACATTAGAACTTATTGTAAAAAATAAATATGGTCATGCTTCACAAAAGAAAAGCATTTCTGGAAAAAAAAAAAAGTATAATAAAAGGTGTAACAGTCACTTTATAGGTGGTCTTAACATGTAAATTAATTGTTTGGTACAGTGCAATTATTGTGTACATACAACTTATTGCACTGTACTTATATATTTTTTAAATACCTATATGTAATGACGTCTGTAATTAACTACAGTGTTGATCCATCCCTTACATCTTAACCTAACCTTAAACCTACCAATATCACCAAACCTGTCCCTAACTTACCTGTATCCCACCTCAACAGTAGCACAAGTGTTATCCAATACAATACGAACACAATACGTACATTGTACTTATTATAATTTGTTTTGATGCAAGTACAGTATTTGATAGTAGTAGTCCACCTAATATAAAGTGTAATGGTTTAACAATTATATCCCCTTTAATTACACCTTTGAAGTTTCCATTCAAAGACTTAAAGCTATCGTTTACCCAAACATGACCATTAATAAATGTTATGTTGTTGAACTACTTTGAGATAAAACCTATGGATAAGTTATTTATGTTCCTGTATGAAGTTATGGCGGAATATCAAATGCACCATGTAAAAAAAAAATGAAAGAAGAGCATTTGGATATTTATTGTTATCCAGCATGCTTATGGCTTCCCGCAGACCCCTGTCAGAGTCTCACCTGAGGGAGATCTAAGCGGGGGTCACGATAATGTTCTGTCAGCCAGCCATGGCCCATACTGATATAGAGACACTATGCCAAAGCCGTATTTACATCAACTACAGTAATATTATCAATAAAAGAAGAAAGAAAGGCACCTTGCAGTAACTCAGTCCAGACAAGTGTCTAAGCAGCTGTTCAGAGGCTGAGGACTGATAGGGGAGGGTTTGGTCTGCACTGGAGAAGTACAGTTCTCCATCTCTAATTAGGTTTTGACATGTTTAAAGGGATAGTCACCCACCCACCCCCAAAAAAATTCTGTTATCATTGACCTACATGTCATTTCAAACCTGTATGAGGTTTTTTTTTTTTTTGCAGAAAATAAAAATCTGTCCATACAATGAGGTCCAATGTTGTTTTTGACTTATTGCCTTATTTTTACAGCTGAAACATTCTATTAAATATGATGACAATTTGTATTTTTGGCCGAACTGTATCTTTAACAATGCACGGCTTTAAGTTTCCACATTTGTGTGGATACTAAACATCAATATTGTCCTCTAGAGACAATGGTTTTGATTTCAGCGCCTATAGTAAGCAACACCTCACAGAACTGTCGAGTCAGCAGAATACAAGGTACAACCAATACTGGTATCGACATGTCCGTATTTGTTGAGATAACCTCACAGTCGCAAAGAGTTTGACCTATAATGCAATATGAATGATGAACTGATAAGGCTCTGAGAGGAACTTTAATATTCAAAGAGGGAAGTGGCTGGAACCGGGTAAATTTTAGGGCCTCTAATGGCCAATAAACCTGGATGTTCCTCTCCCACCACCGCAGTAAAACACAAAGGTGAAATTATTGAGAATTAGTACATTCTTGTGTCTTTTAAAGGGTCAGAGGGGTTCAGACTCAACATGCCTATAGAACACATGCCTTCCCTTGAAAAAAATCACTTTTCAAGAAGCAGACATAGTGCAGGCTTGCATATTAAAACACATTATATATACACATACACCCAGCCATGTACGTGGGGCTGTGGCGTTTCCCAGCTGACCTCTCTGTTACAGGCCAGCTGCTTTCTGCATTCATCCTGCTCTCCAGTTCCATCCTGATATTTCCTCTCCGTCTTTGAATAATAATCCTAAAGCGACCAGAAAATTAGCATTCGCTTTCCGTCAAATGACTTCCACAGTTCCCTTTTTAAAAATGCACAGATCGCAAGCGGTCTAACTTAGTAACACTTCAGTGGTATGAGGGTGGAGGAGGGAGCGTAGGGTTCATTAACGCTCTTCTGAGCGAGAGGCGTACTGTCCTTCTAATGGCTTCTTTGGATGCCATATGTCCTTCATGTCAGCGAAGATTCTACAGTTACAGTTCAGGTTAGTGTGAAAGACAGACAAGTTGTATAATAAGAGGCCTTGAGGCTTTTTAAGTAGATCTCTCCATCTTGCATTACCATCAATAAATTCAACCCTGCAATAGTGCTAAATTAGGGGCCCTGTTCTCCTGTAACTGTACTTCCAAAGGTGTCATTGTTCAGAGGCGCATTAGCAACCCCCTGCACAGACTTGCAGTTCCGCAATTAAATGGCCACTTCTTCAACAAATGCCTCCTCTTCTTGGGTCACTGATAGCGAACGGCTCTTAAACTTTATATTCCCTGATGGAGTAGAAAAGCAAGCACAACATTGGAGTTTGATGTTTTGGCAAACTCATTAATGCTCTGTACTTTGGGGGGGCGTTAGGGTGTTTATTGCAGTCATGGGCATTTTTAGTATCAAGGGTGTTATTTCCTGGCCTGCTGGGGTTTTCGTAAGCCTGTAAATTACTGTAGATACCAGGGTACTGGATAAAAAAAATAATAAATAATTATATATAATCTATATATACACATATATCATTTTTTATTTTATATATATATATATATATATATATATTTTTTTTTTTTTATTATTTTTTTTTTTTTAGAATGTAATGTTATCTTATTTTAAATCTGAAATACTCTAATGCACTACAATTAGTTTTCCTTACATTACATCCTCAAAATACATATTTATCTGTAGGATGAAGGAAAGAAAGGATGAAAAAAAAGTAAATGTAATAGTAATAATAATAATAATAATAATAATAATAATAATAATAATAATAATAATAAGCAACACAGTGATTATACCATCAATTGAAAAACAGATTTTTACACTTCATCTAGGTCTTGACACAAACTTGGATTAATAAATTATGGACAAAAAGATCAAAAAGTAAAAGTTAAAGTTAAATTGCACATTTTTATTTATACTTATTAAAATATAATTCCAACTATACAATTAAAATAATACATTAAATGCATTTGAAATATAATAACAACTATTAGTAACACTCTAAAGTGCCATTTTTTAACATTAGTTCATGTATTAACTAACATGAACAAACAAGGAACAATACATTTATTACAGTATTGATTTATGTTTGTTAACATTAGCTGCAATCATTCATTGTTGGTTCATGTTTGCTCGCAGTGCATTAACTAATGTTAACAAACACAACTTGTGATTATAATAATGGATGAAATCTTGAATGCTGTTCTTAGTTAATGTGAAGTAATGTTAACTAATGAACCTTATTGTAAAGTGTTACCCAACTATTATTATGGTTGCACTTTATTTTAAAAATAAGTAATTACATGTGTTTACATTATACTTACAATGTAAGAAAGCACTTGTAATATAAAGTATGTATAATGAGGAACAGGACTGTAAAATAATTACTATAATAAAAATATTTTTGTGCTGTAACTGGCTTTTTCTTTGAAGTGTTTTTTTTTTGTAATAAGCACTTGAAAACCTCTCTTTTGGATCAGCAGATTTGTAGTTTTTGTCCGGTCTAATCTAGTCACTAATTCAATCATTTAGGACTGCTTGGAACAGGAAAGGAAGACATTGACTTAGTTGAGAAAAGCGTAAATGGAGGGTTATGCAAGTCGATACTAATTTAATGAAGACAGGCCTTCACCTGTTTTTCACCTTTTAAATTTGCCACAGCTTTCAATGCTGCATTTATTAAAGACAGGATCTATTTTGTTTCCTTGATTTGCACGTTTTAAAAGACAACATTTTCCGAGACTCTCTGCATACAGAAGGGCTTGTTCTGTCAGGGCTTGTTCTGTGAGCTGCGAAAGGCCTCTGTGCAGGTTAGACAGAGTGGGAACCGGCCTTTGAGTGAGGCCTCCAAGAGAAATAAAAAACACTCACTCCTCATGCTTTCGGTCAAACATAGATTCAGCCGAGAGAAGGCTGGCAACTCGCCTAGCTGAAGCTCAAGCGACTCGCTCAGGCAAGCTATCAGAGGTGACCACCACACCAAACAAGTGGGCACCGGATGTACCAGATGGAGGAGATAACACAGAACCGATCGCAGGAAAGGTCAGGAAGAGAACGAAGGAACAGGAAATGACACAGGATCTTCTTTTCGAGAATCTGTATGCTTTTTTCAATGGCTGCAACCGAAGCTTCGCTGCCTTTTTCCGATGAGTGACAGGCAAGTGGAGGAAAGCTGACATTGTTGAAGTATGAATTTCCCCGTATGCGTTTTTTTTGCAAAACACTAAGTCGGATCAGTCCCTCTTGATTGGCAAGAAGGGCTTGTCCTGAGTTCGACCTGCCGGCAGAACAGGGGGGTTTTATTGGCGAGTCAAGTTCAATTTATAAAAGCTGTTCAACTTAATTCACGGGATTTCATTCCAAATACACAGACTGGGATTAACTCGAACACACTTACTAACGTTCAAACAAAAAAACAGCAAATTAACAAGACAGTATTTAGAGAGCATATACAGGAACAGACAAGAAGTGCAGAGTATACTGAAGTGCCGATGCATTGAACATTTCACATGATTCGAGACCAGATGAAAAGCCAAGAGAGAGCAAAAGGCATGTTCTGTGTCTGGTCTTGATCCCGGCCTAAAGGTGTTCCTCCTCTTGCGCTATCTAAGCAAGCTAAAGAGCTCAGAGCTGTTGTGACATCTCAGTGATTGATAGGTAAAATGAGACCCATCCTGTAATAAAAGCAAAGTCCATGCAACAAAAGGCAGGATTTTAAAGTCCTAGGTCAATACAGAACATTGATCCCACTAGAGGGACAGCAAAGGAAAAAGAGGATAAACCCTAGAGAGAAAAAAAACAGAAAGAACCTGTCAAGAAAGCAAGAATGAAGTATTACGTGAATAGTCGGTTTATGTGAGTTGGTCATCTGGATAATAGACGGGGCACTGCAGAATCATGCTGACCAGATATTCTATAACCCTCCGACTATAAAATCCAGGTCTGGAATCAATCTGGGATTTTTATAGCTGCCCTGTGTCTGCTCTCCGTTGTTTTATCAGTGAAAGGATGATACATTTTTGCGCTCTACCTGCTCACATGCACTTCACCGGAGTGCTGAAATGCTACAGCAGTAATAAATAGCAGTCATAGCTTTAGAGCCTGTCATCAGCGTTCAGTCTGGTCTAGGAGTTCACTGGTTCAAAAACAGTTGTGACCACTCCGAAGACACAAAATAAGTTGGATTTTACCTATCCATACATCCATTATTTGCCTGATAGACTTCACATGCACAGGAACTTCTATCCATTATCATTTTCCACATACTTTCTCAGACTGCCTCAGAATTATGAATCACGTCTCGACTAAACAAGTGCGACAACACCTACATGTCTTCAGAATCTATGTAACAGCAGCATGCGATCACTGAAGCAGACCTGCTCCTGGCTGCGGTTTTCAACCACAGAATCGCACACATGCACGCACCCACACAGATGTCTCATTGTTCCTAAGTCTCTTACCCGGTGTGCTTAATTAAAGCTGAACTGCGTGAATGTACACACAACGGCGAGTGAAAAATCATTCTTCTTTCTTCTTCTTGGCCAGTCTCTGTCTTTCATCAACCTGCTCCGAAAATCAAGCCTCCCCCTCTGTACTTAGTCTTTAATAGCATGCAACAAATAAATTGAAGATGAAGACCAGTTTTATTTCTTGTTTCATATTTTCCGATGCTTTCATGACCAATTTTTTTCTTATTTTGGTTTCCCTCCATTTCTTTTTGCCATTGCTGTTCTAGTTCATCCAACACCAGGGTCAACCTACAGCTTGTCTGGTGGTAAAGGTTATCTTATCAGCTCATGTTCAGTTAAAGTGACCAACTCAGTGGGTGGACTGAGGTTTTTGTAAAGTGATCACTGCACTGGAGTTCTAGTTCACAGAGATAACAGACCATCTGCTGCTCATCCAGTGTGCCTCGTGAGTCAGCTAACGCTTTGACACCAGACTCATCCACAACAAAGAACAGTTTAACGAGGTATCAGACATGCCAGGTGTGATGACTTCACGTGTAGCGGGTACTTGTAAATATTACTTCAATTTTCTCAGTTGATGAGGCACATGTTTTAAAGCTATAATTCATTTCTCAAAATTATAACCACAAAACTGCAACTGTAACCTTATTTATCAAAAGAAATAGCCTGGGCCAGCCCATACTTCCTTTGACGCTACATTCATTTCGCGAGCAAGCTGCCGTTTTAGAGCATTTCAGATTCCCAAAAAAGGGAACTAGGGATGCTCATTTCGGTTATTTCTCATAACCGACAACCGACGCTCGTTAACCGATTAACCGAAGAAATTATTTTAAATGAGAATTGAATTCAAAGGATAGCGCTTGTGACCCGTTAAAAATTGTAATATTAATATCAAAGATGACAACGTCCACAAAACTAAGTCTTAACACTTTCTGTATGACAGAAATACATGGCATGACAGGTGCGAGTTCTTTCATCAAATGATGACATCTGATGGACGCAGGTTAAGCCCGCCTCCCAGAAGGCGGGTAGTAAAGTAGCTTGGCCAGACTAAGCTCCAATGAGCTTTATAGTTACGGAAGCCAGGCTACAAAAGAATATAATTCACTAGGCTTTCACGAACAAACAAAATTCTGGAGGTCATTACTGGCGTTGTTTGAAGCTGTGTTGGGTTTGATGAACGTTCATCGATGTAAATTGGTCTCGTTGGCCAAAATCTTTTAATACAATGAATCTACATCAATAATAAATAAATACATCAATAGAAAACAATGTTAGTATTTTAATATTTTAAGCTCAACTATAGAATGGGTCAAAGTTTGAATGTGAATAAGCGCACATTAAAATATTACAACAACTAAAATTCTAAATGTGCTGTTCTATAAATTATTTGAAATGAAAACACAATTCTGTAGAAATATTTTGCCATATAGGTGATATAAAAAGATTCTGTCCCATTTTTAATTAGAGAACAGGTGTTTTCAAATTATAAGTACAATGTAAAAACATGTATGCGCATAATAAATGCATCAATATCAAATTATTAATTTAGATACAAGTAAATAGTAGCTAAGGCCACCTAATATATAGCGGAGCCAAAGATTCCAACCAATTTACAATCTAATTTACATCACAGATAATGTTAGTCTATAGTAGATCTGGCAAGACAGCAATAGTAGCTTTTTCAGAAAAGGCTCCATGTTAATGTTCTCAGCAGCCACCTCCACTGGCTGAAGAAGATTTTCCTGCTCATATGGATTTCAACTACAGTAACACAGACCTCAGCTGAGAAAAACATCTCATTGACCTTTCTCTCCCTGCTTTATAGTACTCTACATGTATTATGAACATCATTTTGATGCAAAACCAACTAAAGTGAGGCTATTTTGATTCATTCTGAGGTTTAGAATTGTATGTGATAAAAATGACACACAACTGTGACATAATACTGAGAATTGGTGTAAGAACACTGCTATGGCTTCTGAAAGGTAGTGCTTTCCATATGAACGCAATATGCATGACAAACTGAAAATTTGGGGGGGAAAGGAAACAGATTTGCAAATTGTATGAAACAAGAAGAGTGTCTTACTTTAAGCAGATGAAGGAAAATCTGATATAAACATGAAATTAGATCATCATGATCTTTTTTTAAATGCATGTAATTAATCTAGTGAACAAGTCATCCATACATCCATTTCCTGTTTTTTAGAATTAGATTTTTAATCAACTCAATCTTTCAGTGAAACTGCGGAGACATATGCTGGTTTCCTCCAGCCATTTAACCCCCTCCTCTTTCTTATATTTAACACAAGCTTGAATTCAGATCAGCCTCCTTATTCTAATGTATGCCGCATCGCGAAAGAGACGATCTGTCACTAAGACCTTAGAGCAATTTTACACAAGGTACTAATATACATTAACTAATCCACATAAATCTGTAAAGTGAAATCTCCTCACACAGATTATCTAAGTCTCAGACACTTTTCTCATCTCTGTCTCTTCACAGCAGCTTGACCTGCTGGTTAGCATCTGTTCAGGCCCTGTGAGGCAAGTGCTACCGAAACACTTATTAAAGTGGACATTAACAAGGCGGTGCCCCAGCAAAATGCCTTGTAACTTGGCCGAGCAAGGTGTCGAGATCATTAATTTTAACGGGGAGAGCCGATAATAATCTCATTGGAGCTCTTATTTTACTCATCTATCTTTCCCCTCACCTTCGTCGTATCTACCTTTCTGCTTCTATGGAACGATAAAATCGTCTGGATTTAAGTTATGGCAAGTTTTTGAAGTGCTACAGGCGCCCGTAAATTTGGCGGGCACCTTTGGGAGCCGCGGCGGCGGAGCTGGCCCGTCCCACTATTTCATAGCCTGGATGATTCATGGTTTTCCATGTCGTTCCCACAGAGGTCTCGTAAATCTAAACTCATGCTGCCGTCATTTGGGAACAGGGGGGCGGCGAGCAGAGGCCCAAGGGCCACTTCACATGGACTAACGCTTTTGGTCATTTCACTGCTCTTCACATTTCATCTAGGTGATCCCTTCCCAGCCAGACAGGCTTCGGGCTTTGGTGGACTGCAACCCTAGAGATGTCCAAGCGACTTCACAGCCCACGCACACGTCTGGCCTCGCTTCTCCCTCTCCAGCAGCAGCTGTCCTACATGCTCGTAAAAATCATATTCCTATTAAGTTATAAAAAGGTTTTGCAACAAATGCACCATTTCATAGGCTTAAATGAGAGGGAAATGTCAGTGAGAGAGTAAAACTGAGTTACTGCTTCCAGTCTGACAATGAGCAGCAACAAGCAACTGATAGAAAATCAGAAAAAGAGGATAAGAAGAAAGAAAATACAGCAGGACAAGCCCAAGAGGGGTGCGCATGGTCCGTTTCTTGCACAAGCTCCTGGGTTCCTTGTTGAAGACACCTGTGCACGTCTAATGTTTCAGTGAGTCTCTAAAAAACAAATGCACAGCTCCGATCTCTTAATCCGCGTGGCTCCGTGGAGCATGGTCACATGATACGGCTGGGCCGATGATGATGGTGGGCCACGGTGGTAGGGTGCACGAGGGGGGGCGAGCTTAATCTTTTTTAATTCAAATCAAGGAGGTCCCTGGTGGGACACAGGGATGATACCCTATCCGCTGCAATCAGGCTGACCTCCACTTCGGGCGCGCTCTAAATGATTAATGGAGCTGCCTTCCCACCGGTTTCCACGGCAACCGGTAACCGGATAGCCCACAGGAATTCGGCTGCCCGCCCAAGTGAGCGCCAAGGGAGGAGGCAGAGAGGGGAGCGAGAGAGAGAAAGAGCAAGAGGAAAAAGAGAAATGAAGCAGTGGTACAGTCTGTATATGGGAGAGGGATGGGGGTCGAGAGGGGTAGTCCTAGTTCCAGGAGAGAAGGAAAACAGAGACTTTGGTGAAGATGTGGGGTGAAAGCATAACTTTGTGAGATAGAATGATGAATTGGGATGTAACGCTAGCTGTTTACTATTATAATAATCAGGCAATAGATTAAAAGATTGTCAGAAAAGCAGCATCAACATCTATCGTCCACACTTAATCGAAGTACAATAATATACACAGTTATGTTTAAGCTACAGCAGGTTTCTGAATCGCCAGACTCCTCTATGTTCAAATACACATGACGCAATGTGTAAACAAATATAGATAGGTTTGTCTTTCAGATAGTCTTACAAAGAAAACAACACTGAGGTCTGAGGTACTGTTTCAGTCTAGTACAACTGTTAAATAAAAGTTCTAATAAAATAAATAAAAACAGCAGATATGACTAAAAAATAATTGCGCCAATATACCAACATGAGATATTATTAGATAGTTATATTAACACCAAATACAAATATATATTGTTTACAGATAATGTAATAATCTTTGAACAAAACATACAGTACAATTATAAAAACTGAAAATGTATAGAGTAATACAAGTATCTATATAATTGAAAACATTTGTTTTATGCACAAATATTTTATTGGTTTATTAATACTAGACGTCTTTTCCTTTTCAGTCAGACAAAAACATTCACATTACATTTGACATTTTTTTCTAGCAATGGTCTAGCTGTGCTGTCTATATTTACCTTGTGTGTGTATGTACGTACATATATATATATATATATTACACACACACGTGCATGTATATATTTCAGAAAAAAAGTGGTATGTTTATATACTAAATATATTTATTTATAATATCAATTAAATGAATAGTAATATAGACATGTAAATACAAGTATACACACATATATGACTCTTGATCACAAAACCAGTCATAATTGTCAATTTTTCGAAACTGAGATCATCAGACGCGTTTCATCTGAATCCTGAATAAATAAGCTTCACATGGTTTCCTCGGTTAGGACACTATTTGAATATCTAGAATTTAAATGTATCCAAATTAAGTTTTTAGCAATGCATATTACTAATCAAACATTAAGTTTTAATATATTTATGGTAGGAAATTTACAAAATCTCTTCATGAAACATGATCTTAACTTAATAATGTAATGATTTTTGGCATAAAAGAAAATGTATAATTTTCACCCATACAATGTATTTCTGGCTTTTGCTACTAATATACCCCAAACTGGTTTTCATAGAGTATAGTAACATATAGTATGCAAACAAAAACTACTTTTTTATGCAATTAATTACAATTTATTTCTTGACATGTATTTACACATCAAACACACACTTTTCAGACTGCCTAAATGGGTTTACATGCCATTTTGAAAACATTTCAACAATTAAAGCACGTGTATGTGTGGCTAACATTACAACTGCTGACAATGCGCCATGCTTAAAATGACCTTTCCGTCTGGCCATCAGACATAACACATAGGATTTGCAACCTCTAAAATAGCTGCCAAGCCCATTGTCCATCCACCCAGAGGGCGATTGATGAGTGAATCCATGTTAACTTGATGGGACCTCTTGTGCTTAAGTGGCCTTTATAGGGCAAGAGGCTACAAGGGGATTGATATCGATAGAAACTCAAGGCCTAAATTGATCTGCCCATCAGGTTCACAGTCAGATAGTGTCCCCGTGTAGACAAAAGACAGCAATGATTGAACTTCACCGGTTGTGATATTGAACACGGTGGCAGAGGGCAGATTAACAAACAATTAGGTAACTACTTAACCTGATGTCTTAATGTTTAATATGTGATTTAATGTCCGAAAGAAGGGTCGGCTACACATCTAGACAAACATTCTGATTTATTGCACTTGTAACTCAACTGATCCTCCACTCTCGGTATCATCTTCTCAGTATGTGTGTGTTTGTGCGTGTATGTTTGGGAGTATTTGGTGTCAGGCCTATTGTTGTGGTTGAAGGTAAAATCAGCTGCTAGGCTTTCACAGGAAACCACACAGACAGAAAGCGCTCCATACTGCCCAGTCTGTGTATCGAAATACCATCCCTGAGAGTGTGTTGTGGGTGTGTGTGTGTGTGTGTGTATATTGGAAGACATTCACAGTATCACCGAAGCTATCTGTGTACATGGTGTTGCTTCTCCCGCAACATCCTGTCACTCATCGATGCAGCCACAGTTTTGGATTGAATTTCTCTAAAGTTTTTGCCTCTGATGATGACACAGCTTTCCAAAACATTCAAAATTCACATTACTTGCATCTACACATAATGGGTGTTAATCAGTTCTGGATTCTATACACGTAGGCTAGCTCCAATAATGTCATTTTACAGCAATCTGCAAAATTTGTTACGAAAGGGTATTTTTAAAGCTGTGCACGTGTGTCCTGTGTGTGTCCCGTGTGTGTGCTATATGCAGTGCTGACGGACTGATGCAGTGGGGGTATCACTGACAGACTGACAGGCCAGTAAACCCAATCTGACCTGTTCCTCCTTGCTCTGCTGTGGCCTCCGTCTCCCAGTCTCCCTCAGACTCCAGTTTCCTCTATTTCCTGCACAATCTCGCAAGCCTTTATAGAGCTGCCGCTAGTCACTCACACAGGCAGCTTTAACCCAGAGAGAGTAAGACAGTATTGACCTCACCCAGGTTCAGCTCTCTTGTCTTTGAGAACATAAGATGGATGTACTGGATACAGTCTCTCATCAGTCCATACTGTGGGAATAATGACAGCTCATTAGACTGATGTGTTTACGTGACTATTTTAATGCTATGTATTGTATTTAAGTCGCTGATAAACGTACAAAAAGTTTTTAAAAAATTAAGTATGTTACAATTGCAGTACACAATAAACATACACCAAAAACTGATTACTGATTAAAAAAGTAGACTTGCTTGCTCAGTATTATTATACTGATTATACTTTCATTGACTTACATTTTTACCCTTCCTCAGCAACTCCCAAACAATTCTCTCAATGATTCATTTTTCCAAACCCTATCCTTTGCATGACACTTATCTGCGGTGATTGGTCCGATTTTCATTTTATCATGCCTGTAATCCCTGATGAATCAGCGTTTGTAATCGCAGTGCAGCTTTGTTTACAGCGTTACCGGGGAAACTGAATAAATACCGGAATAAATTTACATTTTCATTGCAACCAATGCGAAAAGCCAATAAGTGCTAACAATGTGCTAATGTTTTGATTTTGATTTCAACATGCAACGGCTTGCAAATCGTTTTAATAATGACTTGTTTCAATGATTCAGTGTCGACTATTTCCTTTGAGAGACTACTAATAACTTTATACACTGTGCACTTTCTGATTTAAAACTTTGCAAGATGCTTCATTCACACTGCATGTAATGACAATTTTTTTTATAATCCATAATAATGGGCACAAAGTTTTTTTAGGACAACTTCGATGATTTTTTGTTTGTTTGTTTGTTTAATTCAAATGTTACATTTACATTTTACATGTTGACTACTGCAGTTGAAATACACAAATGAAATTGCATTGACCACAAATATAAAATCAAACATTTAATTCTGCAAAGAAGCCATTTTATTTATTTATTATTTATCATTAAACGCATTTATTTACATATAAATTTATGATCTGTACAGACATTTATTAGGTAATGTGTCTCCAAACTTTGGACTGATGTCATACATTTGTTTTTATAGTTTTGGTGTTGTTACTTCACGAAAATATTCCAATATGGACAAAAGTCAGACTTTTGTCGTTAGTAACATAAGGATTCACTATCATTACAATTTTTGGATCCAATTTTTACTTTTTAGCAGAATATATTTTCCCCTGTGTTCTGAAGACCTGCCTGGTACCGTTTTGTTGAAATTATGGATAATGATCGTGACCTGTATCCGTAAGGCACAGTGTTTACTTTTACAAACAAGTTTATAAGATGAATTGAGGAATTCAAACAGTGTATACCAATGGGAGCAGAAATGTTTAGTCACAGCGGAATATCTGACATATGTAACTACCGAAAGACTGAGGGCTGCTGGGTAAGAAAATGGACAAGCTTGTGTGGGTGGCTGGAAATACACCAACTGCAAACAGCAAACAACTAAAATCCATGAGCTGCTGACAAAGTCTGACCTGAAATATGATGAGAAAATCCCCCCTCACGTGTGTCCTACAGCTATGTGCATGTGTCACAGATGTCCGTAGACAAAACTTCATGAAACATTTACAAACCACAGGAATTTGTGTATGAGGCAGATGGCTTTGTACCTTTAAAAGATGCTGAACCCAATTGCTCTGAAAACCGTGCATTTGTCGCAGTGCAGAAGCCTTTCATGGAAATACAAAAATAAATACATTTAAAATACGTTTTATATTAAGGTAACTATTATAAATCATTGCAAATCAGCACATGAATGTATAGATTACCAAAATTTAATACTCCTCCTAAAAACTTGGTTTATAGTTTAAACAATGGTTTATAGTATATAAGTTCAAAAGAGTATAATTTTGCCTTTGAAGGCATAATTAATCAACTGTGGTCATACAATGTAATAAAAAAAAAAAAGTTTGAAATTGCCATTTCCTCAATTTTTTGAGTGAAAACTCTTTCAAAGTCATTGTTTTCATTGGTTTCAGTGCATGGATTACCGTGGTGCAAGGTTTTTAAAGGGACCAATTCATTATGTAGACTGACGCAGATGGATTATTTTTCTAAAAACCTAAAAAGTTATATACCTTTGGGATGGCATAAGGGTGAGTAAATGATGAGCGGATTTTGCATTTTCAGGAGGAGTATCCCTTTAACTTTTAGTTACACTGTGAACAACCAGAAGTTATAATCAGTCAACAGGCACATAAGAGTCAATGCGAGCAGTGTGAGAAGGGTTCAACAGTAGGTTTGCCCCTTTGTCAGAGACCGAGGGGGCCAGTCTAACTGCGTTTCATGATTAATGAGAGAGGGAAATAGGGTCATGTTGTATTAAGAAAATGTGTGTTTAAACCCAAAACCGGCACAGAGCTCTAGACTAATGCATCAGTTATCGACTGGACACCTGAGAGCGAGAGGCTGTTACAACGGTCCCTACGGCCGGCAGGCCTATCCATCCACACAGAGCTCCCTTTACTTTCTGTCACAGTCGCTCTCACACTTTCTTCCTTTATAGTGTTTTTTTTTTTTTAGCTCTTTTCCACTCTCACTTTCTTGCTATCCCTCTCTCCATCCAACATTTCCCTATTGTCCATTCTTTCTCTCCTCCAAAACACAATAGGCTCTGTGTCAGTGTGATTGCATGTTTATAGGGAAGCCATGATGGTTAGCACTCAATTCTCTCTCAATCCCCTCAGTGGACAGCAATTTGATCCTGATGACTTGTTGGGGATACAACGGCATGGCCTTGGGTCCCTGCAGCCGTGATTACACTTACACTTCTCTCTGCGTATACTTCAATCTATTAAGCTAGCAGCGATTACATGTGCAGCTATTTGAGATAAAAGCTCATTTCGTAATGTGCGTTTTAATTATTTTTTATCATAACCTTGAGATTTTACAATTATAGGTTTTGTGCTTTTAGAAAAAGCAAGTCTGAAAACAAAAGTCTCACAAATTTGTTTCAGATCTGTTTGGGGTTTGCTCAAGTGAACCATCATTTTGATGCATAGAGTTCATGTTGCAAAGTTTAGCTGTAAACCAAATATGGAGGGTAGATAGCGACTAAACAAACAACGACTGATTCAGACGAGCTTCTCATCCTCAGTGGAGGCCCAAACAAACCAAAGCATTATCGTACTGTGCCGAGATACCCAACAGGGAGTGGAAAAACAAATAATAGAGAACCATGACATGAAAGTCTGTGCTATGGGTTGTCCTGAAATGAAAACCTGACATTTACAAAAGCAGATTTCATAACCGTCTTTTCATCAATACGACAATTACCATAAATTGGTTATGAAGAGTGAAAATTTCTGGTTTTGATATATAGTTTTCCTCCTCAACGGAAACTTATGCTGTAAGGAACAATCAGTATATTCATGCCATAATTAAGTTTGACTAGGACTTCATCAAAGAAGATGATGAACTTGCAGAGGGGGTTTGAAAATCAGATTGTTTATCTTAACTTTTGCCTTCCACCCTACTATCATTATTTCCTGTTTCTCATAAACAAAATGTTAAAAACTGTTGACCATAGGATGACGAGACCTGCTGGACTAGACAACATACAACTTCAAATCACACCGCCAATATATTTACATAACAGTCTTGTTTTAAGACTTTTTTTTGCAGGAAGGGAGCATAAATTAAAAGCCACTGTAACCGAAATATATCAAGATCATAATATAAGTATACATTAGTATATCATAATGAAATATATTTAATATATTTATTTTGCTAAACATTACCTTAGAATTGGGTCAGCACAGGCTGAACGTGCACTTATGTGAGCCGGCGCTGAAGTATACAGTATCATATTGATTTGCTCATAGCTGTCTTGCTCTTAGACAGATGATCCTGTTTTATTGGATCATTTCCTCAAACGCTACATTAGGAGGCAGACAGGATCAAAAGCAAACACCAAGAAGGGTCACTGTAATGATTTCTTGTTTTTCGTTTTAAAAATGGGAACATAAAAGAGAAGTAAAATACCGCATAGCAATCAGATCACACAACATTTTAAGTTATTTCAGAATTCAAACCGTAGGCTTGTCATTCTTCAAGTTCATAAAAATAATGAAGATTTAGAACATAGTCCTAGTCACAGTATAAATAAATGAATGCATCATTAATATAGGAGTCAGTAAAAGAAATATATTGCATTTTCAACAAAAATATTAATTAGCATTGACAATAAAATAAAATATTATAATTAACATACTAGAATGATCTGTCAAGAATCATGTGACACTGTTTTCAGCATTTTTCTGAAAATTGAGCTTTGCCATCACAGGAATAAATTACATTTTTAAAAATATTCAAATACAATTTTTTTAATTGTGATAGTAATATTGTTGTATACATTTATTGTGGTCGAATGGGTCTGAAAGTCACACACACATACTTTCCTCATTGCTTATGGGTCAGAAGTCAAGCGATCCATCACAACACGTCCTGCAGAGAAAATCCCATAAATGCATCCTCTCAGGATTATGCTGGGCTGAAGATGGTCTGCTTTGATTATGACAGTTAAACCACATCATTATGTTAAACTCTGTTTCTAGATGTGTTAATTTTTTTTCTTCTGTGTGCTGGGTGCAAGGGTCCTGCTGGTTACATTAACTGATGTTTGGGCATCTGCTGGGGCTTGGCTCAAAGAGTGGGGCCTGTCAACGTGGGCTTTAGAAAATCGAGAAATTGCACAAACACTGGGCTGCGCGGTAATAAAAACAAGCTCCCGCTTGCTGCATTAGACCTACATTAGCCCAACTGTCCGGCCTCCGTTGATGCATCGATGCTGTTAAGGATATCTTTAGTCAGATACAGTGACAATTTAAATGCGTTCTGGATTTGGCTGAGCAATGTGAATTTTTCCACTTATTTTCCAGCTTATTTTCTTGTCAAAAAGTAAAACTATAGCTTGTGATCTAATAAAATAAAGTTTGTATATATTGTATATAAAAGACACTTAACTTTACAGCTTTTAATAAAGTGCAAAGAGTGAACTAGAGAAATAATAAAGAGTGATGGGGCAATCGTAGCTGCTCTCAGTAGGGGAGTGCTATGGTAGGGCCCCGTTTATTTAGTTTAAGATTCTGCTGAAAAGATACAGACTGATGTTTTGTCACAAGTAAAATACGAGCCGCTTAACAATATTGTGAAATAGCATAAACAGTGAAATGACCCTTGGAGTAATAACCATCACTCACTGTTATGATGGCAGGCTGATGTGTTCTGATAAGATGTCTTTTTTCTCTGTTTGAGGTCTTAATTATTCCCTGCTTCATGCTAGACGTAAAAAGGAAAAGCTAAATTAGCTAACTAAATGGATAATTGCTTTAGAGGGAGATATGAATAAAGAGGAAGAAATCTGAGCCTTTGGGTGGTTTTATTGCTTCCCATTTCTTTCAGCTATTCTTCACAAACAATGGCACCCATTGATGCTTTGGAGTAATCTTTGTGCAACACTGAAATTGTTTTAATCAATTAGGAACAGGTTATTAACAGACTTTTGCAAACAAATAATTTTCTGCCATGTTTTTTTTTTGTTTAGCAAAATCTAAAACTAAGATTTCATTCTTTGGTAATAAAACTGTTCTTTGTTGAACCTAACTGTCGTCCAGCTTAATGAACTTACATCCTCTTGGATACATTGTATTAAATATATTTAAAATTGTAAAATTGCAAAGTGTTTTTTGAACATTACATTATAGAACACCAGTTTCTGATTTTTTAATGTGGTTCAATATCTGATGCTTATTGTATATAATAATTCGCTGTGATCATTGTGCTAGTTAAGCTTTTTGCATTTTCTACACATGCTTTATTGAAATTCCAAAACTTTATGTCTTCCTTTCTATCTTGACATGTTTTATTGTCCCTAAAACAATGTTTCAATGTTTCAATAGGATGTAATTATGCAAAATATATGTGCTATGCTCATGAACACGTTACACACAAAAAAATGTTATCTAAAATTAAGATGAATCTATTTAATCTAATAAATCTATTATAGGCAAAAATGGGAATAAAACTATATTTTATAATCATATATAACAAACACTGTGTTTTACTTCAAATTGATTCAAATTGCCACAGTTTTCCCATCTACATATATTTTGTGACATATCCTGATTCTGTTCACTGCCTCACATACTCTCTGGCTACTTAATTCAAAAGTTATGGACAAAGCAAAAGCAATGTGAAATTTCGGCAAATGCAGTGACAGGCAGAGTGTTGGTCTGCTGTGGTTCTGGAAAGAAACGTTTACACGCTTAATTTAGTTTCATCAAAATATTGTTTACATGTCTCTGTGGAACTGACAGCGGCAGTGTGCTGTTATTTGAGCCCGATCATTTGTCAGTGCCGTTGTGACAAGGGCACCACAAGACTCCTCAGAAGGACATGGGCTACTGAGACCCAACTTCATATTTCACTGGGTGCGAGACGTATCCATTGGCTTTAGCATTTAAGGTGCCACCGATTTACTGCAGTGGTGCTGCTTAATATTAATAATAGTCTAGAAAAAAAAATGAAAATCGAGTCAATAGGAAAAACAGACAGATCCACACATGCATAGTCTTTAGCTCAATCCTCACTTCAACAGCAATAGTCTCAGATTCCAGTGGCATGCGATGACTAAAATAGGTATGCCATTTAATTTACCCAAGAATCAAATAATAAACAGCATGGCAGGTGTTGATTTAAAAGTAGTGCTGTTGCCACCAGGAATAACTTTCAGGTGGCAATGTCTTTCCACAGGCTTACATATACACACAATATTTGTCAAACATGGGGATTTTTATTTTGCTCAGCCTCAAGCATATAGGCAAATAGCTTGTATTCTCAACATGATGGAAAAGGGACAAATGTAAGACGATTTCAGTGGACTTTCAAAATTATCTTTGCTTAGGACCGGGTAATAAAACAATGGTGATAATTATTATACGTTTCTTAGATAAAATGATCTCTGGTTTGATAAATGTTCGATATAATATTTACGCTCCAAAATCTGAACAAAACATTTGAACCATGCAACAAGGACTGTTTATCCGCTCAAATTCAAATGTCAAATGGCAGCACAACACAAGTTTATTAGAGCAGATGCGTTCACTCGCTTAGTCTGAGTCACGTAACATTACGAGATCCATTGTGATTTGCTTGATTGTGTGATTTTAACCAGTTTAAGCGAGATTGTAACAGTGTTGACAAACGGGAGAAACATTGTGTGCAACAATAAGCTCGATTTCCGCCATTTACCATGGATTTAATGTAGTAACAACACTGCATTATAGTATTGTGTAAAAAATGTTGGTCACTCATATCAAATTTTCTTATTATCAATGTAGACATGTATTAAAGTATACTCAAAAAATGATTCATTGGATGAACTCAATTCAATTGAAGGCAGGATTTCCATCCAATAAAAACTCATAAAAAAATAAATGAATGCGATGAAATTTAATTGAGTTGGGTCAACTCAATTTGATCAAATATAGTTTTAGTGAAAATGATACATTTTATGCTTGTTGAACTCAAACTAAAACATTTAACCAAAGAATAAATTATTAGGAAGACATCCTTCTACACTGAGAAAAAAAAAGAAAAAAAGATATGTTTGATTTATTTAACTTTAGGCATTAGCCAACTTGTTATGCATAACATAAGATGGTTTTGATACATCCATGGCATACCAAAAGTATTATTATTATAATTGTTATTAAAACAACTTTGATACATGTTAGCAGGTCCTTAAGCACATGCTCTACACCAGGGGTGTCAAACTCAATTCCTGGAGGGCCGGAGCCCTGCAGAGTTTAGATGCAACCCTAATTAAACACACCTGATCCAGCTAATCAAGTCCTTCAAAACTGCATATTATGTGTGTTGTAGCAGGGTTGGAACTAAACTCCAAACTCCTACCAACTGATTTGTGGGATATTCTAACTCCTTCTCCACCATTTTCATTTATGTTAAAAACATACTTTTTCTAACTCCTACTCAACTGTTGGTCCGGTTTTCACCAAAATTGAGTCAGATCATCTTCAGAACTTGCTGACAGACAAAAGCCTTTTCATACAGAGGCACTTCAAATTTTAGGTATTTAGCCAAAATGAATCTGGGGCTGTATCTTAGCAGAACTTTGACATAATGTCAACATTGTGTGTGCCATTGCACATTGCAAAAGTGCCAATCCATTAAGTTTATTAAAGGCCACGTTCATGATTTTTCAGCCATTTAAATTATAATCATTCAATTATTGCTTTTATTACTCATTGTTGCATTTGGTTTGATGCTCCATACCACGCTGAGCGCTTCAGTTTGCCTTTGGAGTGCGTGGCCCTGTAATTGCTGCTTGCAGCTATATTTTTAATTCTAACTGCAATACCGTTATGGATTCATGTGCACTTCATACAATTTTAAGCTACACCACAGCCATGGCTAAATAAATATACTCACAGAGAGAAAATGGAAGACAGACAAGTTACAACTGTTCTATAATATATTTGAAGCATGCTATGATTAAATATCAGGCATTTAAAACTTCAAAATTATATAAATTCTGACATTGTAAATAAGACATCCAGTAATCCTAAATTATTATTTCAAACAAATCATACAATCTTAAATCCCATTATAACTTCTGGTGTTGATGTTTGCTATACAACATGTAAAAAAGTTTTTGTTACCAAAATCAATACCCTTAGAACTGCCATTCTGCCCCCTGATTCCACTCCTGAGTATATTATTATATTTTTTTTTTACATTACTTAAACGACTTTCAGTGATGACCCATGTTGAAGTTCACCGGGTGCACTCACTAACAACAGTTGTGGGAGACCCTCACAAAAAAAGTGGCTGATTCATACCCTCATAAAAGAAGTCTGTGAGTTAAAAACCCGACAGATCAGAGCAACATGCAAGATACAAATACAATTGCAAATAGACCTCGGGCAATCAGCAACCTTGCTCTAGTGCTAATAACTGTTTTGCAGTGTCCATACCTGGACACAAAGTCCACCGGAAGAGCTGCTGGAGTTTTCTGTATCATAGGACACTGAGAGATGGGTGGATTCATTTGCAAAATACAGGCAGGGTCAAGGAAACGGCGAACAGGAGTGGCAGAGGCAAAACACACTATATAAATAAAAGTGATTGATTGTTTGGTTGATTACAAACCTGGGGGGAGTGCCCTCTGATGGAAATCGCTGGTGATCGTAACAGCGGTTAAGTGTCTGCATCTAAATGAGACTAGTCCATCGGCTTTCCGCAATCTTCTTAGGAAATAGAGTTGCTGCTGGGCTTTCTTGTTGATGGAGCTGGTGTTCAGTGACCAGGTGAGTTTTTCTGCGAGATGAATGCTAAGGAACTTTGTGCTCTTGACAATCTCCATGGAGGATAAAGCGATGGACAGTGGAGAATGGTCACTTTTAGCTCTCCTGAAGTCTACAATCATCTCCTTGGTCTTGGTCTTTTGGTCTGACTCGCCGTTCTTGCCGATGAGAGCCACCACAGTCGTGTCATCGGCAAACTTTATGATGTGGTTGGATCTGTGCATTGCTGTACAGTCAGGGGTCAGCAAAGTGAACTGCAGTGGACTGAGCACACAGCCCTGTGGAGCATGCAACGTGTGAAATTAAAAGTACAGCACCAATAAGTCATATAACTGGTACTGCTTTTGTTTGCTGGGAAGGATATGGGCGCTGCCCAGGGTGCCTGCCTTCCAGCGCTGCTCCGCTTAATTTTGTTGTTTTTTTGTTGTTTGTCTATTTTTAATTTATATCAAGTCACTTACTTTTGCTACAATTCCTCTGTAATCATATACTAGGTGAAGATGCAGTTTTTTTATTAATTCCTTTTTGTTGCATTGGTCTTTTTATCGCTTCTCTCATGTCGGAGTTTAAGTACTTAATTAAGGGTTTGAATACTTTTACAAGGCATTGTGTAGCTGTCACGCCATCAAGCTGTGTTGAACCTAACACAGCCGATCTGTCACGAGAAATCACGCCATCGAGTTCAGCTGATCCCAGCACAGTCACGTATGCCCGCTCACAGTCATCTGACTACTGATTGCCGCCACCTGTAGTCTCACTCATCAAGTGGCTTTTTAAACTCACCTCACCAGCAACTCGATGGCTGTGATCAAGGTAACCTACCCTTACCTTCATGCCTTTCTAGTTTTCAACGTTATTGCTCTGCCTTGTCACTCATCATGATATCTAGTTTATGTTACACAACCTACGGAGAAATCACCTCGGATTCCACACCCACCTTGATCTGCACTTACCTTCACGGGGAATCCTGAAATCCACAGCGTTCAGTTCAACGAATGAGTCATGTGAGTTGGAACAAGACTTACCTGTGTTTACTCACCATCCCCACTTACCTGTCTTCGCAGACCTCTGTCACAAAAGCCTCTTCAACTTCGGAAACACCTGTGAAGGAAAGGAGTGTTCAGTAACTCGGATGAACTCATCTTCAACACTGTGAACTATTGCAAACACACCTACCTGTCAAGCGGAGAGACTGTGAAAAGCTGTGGATCTTCTTGATTATTACATCACCACTGTTCAAGTTATTCCAAAGACTATATTCAACTTCTCAATAAATCTTTCTAAAACTTACCCAGCGTTTCCTCTTCCTCGTTTTGAGTGTTACAGTAGCTATGTTCATATAATGAATTTGTGTTATTGGTCAATTATAATTATAATAGTATGCTGTTTTGTTGCAATACAA